>QWTY01017901.1:0-18581 GCA_008033365.1 Pseudorectes ferrugineus | reverse complement strand
ACAGAACTGTCTTTTGGAAGGGCCTTCATAAGATTGTCCAGTCTAACCTCAAGCTCACAATGGGGTTATCATCAATACTAAATTACATCAGCCATGTCTTTCTCTGAATCTCAAAACCCTTCAACAGAAATTCACCAGCCTCTGTGGATGACCTGCTATGGTGCTTCACCACATCCCTAATGAAGACAATTTTCCTGACGTTCAATCTGAAACTCCCAATCAGGGGCCCTTGCCCCTCATTAAACAGCATATCATCACTGACAAAAGCTTGAATTTGTTGTCCTTTGCAACTAATCTTCCCATAGCTGCAGGCTGCCTTCAGATTGCCTTTTACCTCCTCCATACGAGACTCAACCAACTCTGTCCCCTCAAGCACTCATCACTGATCATGTGCTCAAGGCCCTTGGCCATCCTGGTAGCCTCTTCTGGATTCCCAGCATTCCCATTCATCTACTACCTGCAGTCACTTTGGCACATAGTTTGCTTTATTTATGATGAAAAGTGCACTGTTCAGTTGTTACCCACCCTACAGTCCACTAAAGCTCCCAGATCCTTTCCAGCAGGGCCATAATCTAGTCAGTCACTTGCTCAGGTTGTCCTGTCTGGGTGCCAGATTTTGCAGTTCAACATGGGCTCTGGTATCAGCTCCTTCTGGTGATGTACTCTTTACCACCTGCCAGCCAGATTCTGAAAGACCATTCTCTACACTTCAGTCCTACCTAACAGTCTGTTCATCCAGTTGAGACTTCCTCAGTTTCAAAATGAAAATGTTTTGGGGGATAATGTCAAAATCCTTACTAAACTGAAGGTGCGTTACACCCACTGTTCTCTATCCCAAACAGTCTTTTCCTAATGGAACGCAATCAGGTCAAGCACACATTATTTGCCCTTGGTAAATCTAAGTGTTGAGTAGTCCTAACTATCTTCCTGCTTTTACAGGTCTTGAAGTAGATTTAGAAGTGTGCTTGGAGCTTTCCAGCAACTCCTGTGAGACCAGTAAGTCTATAGTACTTTCATTACTCTTCTTGCCTTTCTTAAGGATGGGTGGAACAGTAACCTTTTCCCAGCTGACAGGGACTTCCCTTAACAACCATTACTTTCCGCAGATGAAAACCAGCAGCCTCATGGATGCCCTTTGGTTTGACACTGCCATTGCATTTTGGCAATGAACTTATATTTGAATTCATAAGGCACTTTTGGTATTCCCCATTCAATCTTCTATTTTCAGAGTTTGCCTAATGTTTTAGACACCAAGTTCAATTTGACAGATAATCAAAGCATAAAATACAGGAGAAGTACAACCTCCTGTACAATAAAATGCCAATACTTGCACAAGTAGAAATTAAAATACTGCATTAGAATTAGAAACGAAATTTACAAGAATTCTTTTCTAACTATTTTTGGTTTGGTTTGGTTTTTGTTGTTGGTTGATTGGGGTTTTTTTCTTTTTATTTTTTATTTGTGGTAGATTATGTGTGTGTGGTTTTTTCTTGTGCAGAAACCTTACTGCACCTTGCCAATGAGATGCCAATGAGACTTCATAAAAGTAGTCTCCTTTTTTAATAACGGCATTGGTGTATTCCATTTGAATACCTATTTTACAGTATTAAAAATAATGTGGTTTTGCATTTACAAAGTGTTTTTCAAAAACTTCATCAAAAAGATACAAATAGAATGCTACAGTATTTCACACAAATAGAATCTGAACCATAGGGCACAAGACATGGCACAGTAAAAAGGCCATGTCTAAAGTATGTGTAAAAAAGTATAAAGATGTTCCGATACACTGAAATATTTGACTTTAATTTCAATCACCTACCAATCTTTGTATTTAAATTTTAGAAATAGCATGTATATAACCAGTTTTTCATTACACCAGTGTGCTAAGACTATGCAAGAACATTTACACAAAGTATTTATACTTCCCTGCAAAATATAATACAAATGCAAGCTAGCAGCTTTTTCTAAAAATCAAACATACAAATAAAAAACCAATAGTATATAATATCTTTTTGTCAATATTTCCTATATGAAGTCAAGACAGTTTTTTTTCTTACTTGCCTAGCTTATTTCACACAGAATCCTCAAAAGTACTAAGCCTGCTGAAGACTAAATAGCAATAGAACAGTCTATATTTGGGAGTTGTAACCAAAACTTATTTAGAAGAATACATTCCTTTCCATTTTCCTAGACCGTGCCTGAGCCTCCTCACAGGAGACTAGAAACTCCTTAGTGAGTTGAGGCTCGAATATGAGAGCTACTGATCCAGCCACACCCACCTTAAGAGCCTTGTATTATCAGAGCTTTCTGCGTATATGATACCAAAACGCACAGAGATTCATAAAATTAGATGTAACATTTTACCTTGTAAGAGAATGCCATTTTAAGTTAGCTAGGACTCTTAACCTTTCAATTTTTTTTTTTTTTTTTAAGCATGTCCTTGCTTTCAAGAAGTACTTAGAATAATAGAAAGAATTGCTCTCAAAAAATAACAATTCCATTTGCTTTTGTAGCTTTGTTTACAAAGGTTTTGGTAACATTTTCAAGGCTCTCTTCAGCTGATGGTGCTAGTGTTCACAGTACTAGATAAACTGCTGTATCTCCTACTCCTTCAGAACAGCACTGCAATTCTTAACAGACATTTGTGACAGTACTGCACTGAAGATAAGTAGTTCTGACATACAGAAAATAATGGGGAACTCCTTATTTTTTTACCTTTATTTCCTGGAGTAATAATGACATGCAGTCCTTACAAACCGCTGTCTTTTATTTTTGGCCAGAATATAAGGGAAATATATTACCTAAGTGCAATAGAAAAAAATTCAAAATTGAGATAAAAACATAACATTGAAGGAAATAACAATACATTAAGAAGATAACAAGTACAACTGGATTAGAAAGGAAAATATGCAGCTATTTAATTAAGAAACTAACAATGTCCACCCACTTCATGTCAGAGAAGATGCTTTTTTAATAGTTTACAGACCTTTTAAACAGTGGTAAAGTGAGAGAATATAACTTATATGATCTCTACAACAAAAGAAACAGTGTTAACACCTGAACATAGGTGACAATAAATTTTGTTCTGTAGAATCCACCACTGACTTCAGCATTGATATTAGTGCTGTTATAATTCAGTGCAATGGCACTTAAGAAACTGTAACATATTTTACTTATAAAGATTCACTGAGGTCTTTTAAGTCCAATAAGATTGAATTTCAGATACACTGAAGAGTCACTAGCTGTTCATATAAATTTTTGTATCACATCTGACTCATAAGACAGAAACACATTCCTGCTGCTAGCAATGTAAAAGGAATTCAGCAGATCATCATTCTATAACTCAACTGAAAGCATGAATTATTAAAAAGGAAAAAATCAGTGCTTTAAACAGTAGAGGACTGAATAAATATAGAATATTTTATTAGTTGTGGGACTTCAAATCCTAGAAAAAGAAAATATTACAATAATATACCCATACAGGTATCACGCAATCTATTTGTAGAATGTTTTTTACATTACATGAACTTCTTTGCCATTGCAGACAAGGGGCTGTTAGAGTAAGAGCACTGTATCTGTTTCAATATGTATTCTGAAATCCTATTGCAGAAAGAAATTAAGAACCAATCGTCTTTTTTTGTTGAATGCCTTTTGTAAATAATGGAATGATTCCATAATCTAATTCTACTGAAATTACTATTAACATGATAAATAGGAGATTAATCTAGAACTGTATAAATATGCAGATTTGATGCTCATCACCTATTAGGAAGGCTGTTTTTCCAGTTTGTAAAAGATACTCCTGCAGGTAGCTCCATGGGGATTTATTCTTTATATAGTTCTAAGTGAGAAAAAACACTTTTTTGAAAAAAACCCCAACATTGCAATCTCATTAGCTATCTTATCTAGTGTCTTCTATACATAAGTGTAATTAAAGGGCTTAATTTTTTACCCTACAGATGATATTTTTGAGTGCTTTTTAACTTTTTCTGTGTTCAGTCACAATTGATTCAAAGATCTACTCATAATCAGTGATATAGAAATAAAATTAATTTATAGTGTAAAGTAAAACAGAAATCATATCCATTTAAGTATTTGCTACAATACAGAGTACTACATAGCTTTCAAAATCTGAATATAAACCCAAAGGTAACAATTTCATGTGAGCACACAATTTCTATTTCTTATGGAGTTTATGCATGCCAGAAGGATGTTTCTTTGAATTTATTGTAATTTCAACTGTAAAAGCATAGGTTTTCTCTATAGATTGTATTCTTGTTCTGTATGTTAAAGCACTGAGTTCAGTCATGTGCAGTATATTCATCACAACCCAGTTGGAGAGAAATATCCTGACATACAAAGCCAACCCTCTCCTTTTACCCAGGTAGTTTAAAATATATCAAGTATGTAAGAACCGAGTGTTTGATAGTGCAACTACATGGACAGACAAAGCTAAAGCCTGGGCTTTGACACCCCCAGGCTGGTGCAGAGCTCTACTGATGAAAAGCTGAGCTGACTGAGATGAAAGGCATTTTGCACCCACTAAGTTCACAATTTCATGTAACCTCCCACTTGGAGCAGCGAGCGAAGACTCACTCTATTTCAGAAGCACACTAAAAATCACAAGCCCAATTCTCCCTAGTACTATATAATTACTGAACATAAAAGGGGACAGATCTTAAAAACGTTTACTTGACTGCCTTGATTTGCAGCTGGAGTAGGAAACAACAACAAGTTATTACTTCCCCAGTTGGATAGGACAAGAGCAAAAGAGGAGGGATTTAGCACAGATAGTGCTCTTCCCATTGCCTCTTCTCCACTGTACCACAGCAGCAGATTAAACAAAGCATAAATCCTGAGACAGCCTCTGTGGAGTGTCTTCTTTATGTAGCAATAGGAGATGGTACTATGTTGACTGAAACTTTTCTCTGAAGTAGTTCCCAGATAATACAAATAGTCTTCATCATCAATTGATCAGGAAAAACATCACTAATTGAGCACCTTATCAATTTTCAAAAAGGTTTGAAGGGTAAAGATACTTCTCCAGTTTCTTTTACAGTCTATCAGTTGACTTACTGATCTGCTCACTTCAACCATGGGTGGCATCCAAAATATTTTTTTAAGTGTACACTTGTATGGAACATAGTGACTTCAGGTTCCAGGGGTTTATGAGCATTTCATTTCTGTAAGACATTATTGCACACCTTGAAATTCTCTTGATTTTACTCTGACTTCTGACAAACAAGAAAGCCTACCAGTTAAAAAAAAAATCCCTTAAGCCTAGTTTCACTCAATTCTTGGTGAAAAAAGCATAAACCATACTGAAATAACAAACACTAGGACAAAAACTTACAAAAAACCTCAAAACCTGGAGCACTCCAGGCAAAATCCAAGGCAGGTGAGTTTTGCGTGATTTAAAGTTTTAATCAATCTCTTTTTAAAGCTGCTAGAAAATTCAAATTCTAACTGGTAAAGATGGAGCTTTTGAATAAAGATAGATAAGCTATTTATTCAGAACTAGGCAGTATAACTCTGTGGGTCCTTTATATTACCCAAGCCATATGTGAAGCTTACTACTCATTTTCTTAATATGTTTCATAATTTCTGATCAGAGTTTGGATTACTGAACCCTCCCTTATAGCTGCTATTTAAGTTCTCTTAAAGAATAAAAAAAAAAAAAAGAAGAGGCTACTACATATTTCATCAATTCAACTGAACCAATATTTCTGGTAGGGTTAATGTTGAAACAACTCTTTTTAATTAGACAGTTTTGTCTCTACACCTCTTTAATTTCTTTAAGCTCTCACTCATCTTTAACAGTTTTTTCCAACTTTATCAGGCAAGATAGAAAGAAAATTAAAAATGTTTTTAAATTAGCTTTAAAGTAGTCAGTTTGCAGGAATAGCAATACATGTATTTTGGCTGACTGTTCTCAGGTAATAAGAAGGCAAATTAATGGAAAAGGTTCATGCCAATAGATTCCAGTTAATTACACTCAAGCCCTCCTAGAAATATATATTTTCTTATTTTATTTGTATTTCTAAATAAATCAGTACGTCCTGTAACCATAATTAGAAGGAATAATAGAGTTTATTTTCTTCTTGGAAACAGCATTCAGAATAAATTACATTCATCTGTATCAAATATTTCTGTTATTGGACTTACTTATCATGTACCTAATCTTAACTTTGTCAGATACAGACAAAAATTTTAAAATATAATGCACTGAAACTAATTAAAGTGTAAAAATCTATAACAGAGGAGAAACTTCATATTTTTAATTATATACTCTAGAATAAGGATTGGTCATTTTTTTAAAATAAATTAATCTTAATCAAACAAATCATATAGATGTAATTTATATTAACAAATTACATTTCCAATAAAAACATTCTTTATTACTTGCTTTTGGTGAATCAAAAATGTTAAGAGTTTGAATAATAAAATATAATTTTGCATGCCAGTGGATTACTTGTTATTTAAATGAACGAGAGGAGAAAGTAGCATCCATTAATGTGTGTGAGTGTAAATACTAGCAATTTAATTTCCCTTCTGTAATTTTCCAAAGTAAAGGTCTTTATTGAAGGATATTAACTTCAAGTCGAAAAGGGGATTTAAAGCATTATTTATCAAAATTGTCATTTGTTACTTGTGCATCTTATACTTGCTGGAAATACCCTGGTGATGTTAATGGCTTTATTTTCTGATGTTAGGTCATGTTGGTTTGATCGTCCTCCAGCTAAAACCACTAGGAGGTTTTTCTGCTGTCTTCATTGAAACTTGGATTGTTCAGCTCATATTTGAGCTACAAGTGAACATTATTTAAATTGCAGCACTTGCCTGAAGCCTGTATAATATATCAGGTTTAGTTATGCTCTGAAAATATGAAATTCATTGGCTGAAAATTCTGTCACATTTGTCAAATTAATCACTTGCATAAGAAGAGTACTGCCCTCCAGAGACAAATGTGAAAGATCTCATAGGCAACTGTTTGCACAGCAAAATGCCATGTTTTTCAAATTACTTCTTTTACAGAAGTGGTGGAATGCTTTTATCTGATCTTATCACTTCAGCTAGCACCCACCCGTTCTCTTCACCTCCTTCTTTCCTCTCAACAGTACTTTCAAGTGGAGAGAAATAAAGATTGAATTATTAGAATGTACTTTTCAGTTCTTAAAAAAAAAGCCAGAAATTTGAGCTTCTGCTTGATATTTGCAGAATTTATAAACCGTATAGGGATGCTAGCCAGCTTGTCACTATCCAAGGCAGCAATCACAAAGAGAGAAACTCTGAAACCATTCAATAGCTGTGTCTCTCCTGAGTCGGTGTTAACTGAAGCAGTGTTGCCCTGCTTCTCCTCTAGCTCATCATCAGCTTTACAGAGGCAATAGTAGACTTAGAAATTACCTATTTTAGAGCACTGTGACTACATGCTGCTTGTACTAACATGGTCCAGTGCAATCAGAATGTGTTAATTTTGTACTCAAAAAGGGATTAAGATGGGGTCAGGGATGCTGGAAATTATCAGTGCCTAGCCACTATTGTTAGAATGTGATTAACACCTCAGAATTAATGGGGAACTCTTGTAAAATTTTATCTTTCCATTTTTTTTACTGGTGTTTTGGAGGTTATAGGTCTCATTGTTTCTTAATAGAGAACTCTTTAATGAAAGAATGTTCATATATTCAGTATCATGAGGGTATTCGTGAGCAAAACAGCAGCTTTCCATGCACATAAAATGTTGGTAATGAATACTTTCACAAAAGTGTGTGTAATCTATATCCTTGTAGGAAGCAACAAATACTGTAATTCCTACCTACAGAATAAATTAAGTACTGGTTTATTTTCTTGCAATGTGCAATAACAAAAAATGATTGCATTAACTTCTGTCCTTGGGTTTTAGATACAAGCAAACACCTCATACATCAGGGAATTAGGATTTTGAGTGCTGCTGATCACTCAGGTGATGAAATCATCAGTTTTGATCTTATTCATGATGAATAGCTAACATTCATTTAATGTTGAAGTAAAAACCACCACCAGTAGCTCAACACTTATGATTTCTCTGACTGAGAGATAGTGCTCAGTAAGAAATTATAATCCACTTACTGCTTTTATTACTGAAATAATTGCTGACAGTAAATGCTGTCATAAAATAGTTAGTGTTGGGCAATTTCAGTTGAAATGATTGAGAGAAAAAAATTCAACTATAAATTCTAAGTTAATTTTATATTCTTAGTTCATTCTCTTACACCACTCTACTGGTAGTAAAAATATTTCCACTGTTTTCCAAAGCATTTTGCACTCTTCAATATGTTGTGGCATACCCTCTTAATTCTTAGTTAAGCATATTGTATAATTGATATGTTTGTGTTATGTAACTATGTAGCTATTAAGCACCATACAGGTCTTGATCTTTCATATGAAAAATGCTATAGAAGGAGAAATTATATTAATTTAAACAATTTTAACAATATCATTTATTAATTCTCATCACAATTCCCTGGTACTCCCTGTTACTTCATTCGTTCTCCATGCACATTTTATTAGCCTTGACAAAATGTACGAAAATGGTAGCATAGCTTTTCCAGGAGATTTCTTTGCTTGTCTTCACCTTGCTTCTTGGCAAATGCCTTACCACAATCAAGCTTGGCTTATAAATTTGATTTTCTGTGTTTTGTAGAGGGAGAATTTTTCTCCAAATATCTTCAAAACTCTTATGGAGTGCAGGCTATTTATCTAATAACCTTTTCTAAGCTTATCTATCCTATTTAAAGTAATTGTAATTTTTAATTAAACAAAACAGATAACAATTACTGAATTCCCTGTGTTAAAGCTGCTAGTCCTACTACCTGGACTTAAATGCATGATCAATAAAAAAAAAAAGTACTGGGTTTCTAAATAAGATTCAAAGCCAAAAGAGAGCACACAAATTTTTTTTTTTCATTGTAATGCTAATAGCATCTCATGAATTGGTTCAAAAGAAAGTAACAATTACTACTGCTGTATTAGAGGACTATATTACTTCTGCTATCCTGCACTATCATCAAGGCTCATTGGAAAGCATTCTGCAAAGGCTTTGCAAATTTTTTATTTAACTGACCATGCTGACACTCTGAGACTGAAGAGCAAAGATTTTTTTGTCAATTGAACTGCAGCTACTGAGAAGTCTAAATTAAAATTAAAAAGTTTGAGGCTTGGATGTCTCTTCTCTGACTTCAATTACTTTTAGTTACCCCACTGTCGGTGGAATATATTTAAGCTGAAAAGCAGAAACCTCAAATGCTTTTTGAAAATTGCAACGACTACAATTGTATTTCGATTTTCTTTAATACATGTTCTCTGACATTACTGTCCTGGCTATCTCAAGCCACTTCTGCTCAATATTTAAAATAACTTGAAAAGTCTAGTGTTTGTTTCCTGGATTTTTTCAACACAGTTCAAGGTCTGTTTCTCATCTTTACTTGGGCTTTGGTAGACTTCTCTCGCTAATATTTTTAAAAGATTTTTATTGCTGGAGCGTTTTGTTTGGCATTTTATTTTCAAAATTCAAGTTGTATCAAGGCTAGGCAAAACAACCCAGTATTGAAATGACTGTACTCAAATACAGGGGAACTTCTTACATCTAGCAACTCCTAGAAATTCCTCACCTTTCTCAGAAATTGCAGATTTCACATCTGTCAACAGGTATTATGTAAGGGCAAGCATGTATCAAATGAATAAGGGTTCTTCAATTCAATCTGTAATTGAAATGCTACTTACATTTGACTGGGATTCAGGATGCTCAGGTTCTATTCAGGTCAGTAATGGAGATCCCAAAACAGCAACAGACATGATTTGATTATGCACTTACGCATTTGGCAAGAAGAAAAATCCTCAGAGGTCAGGTCATCAGAACCATAGAAAAGTTTCTTATACAAATTCAGAATTAACTAATATTGAAAGAAATCTAACTCTCAAGTATATTCATATGTAGGGATGAAGGCGTTTTTCAGCTTTGAAAATTCTACTTTATTTTGTGTAAATCTTCTCTAAAATATATGTAACCTTTGCTTTATCCAGAAAGCCAGTAACAATCATCTGAAATACAAGCATGTTAGTGAAGAACTTAAAGATTTTTAAACTCTAGAAAACCCAACTTTTCTTGGTTTATGTTGTTATCTTAATATTAGGGGTTTAAGGGCTTTTTTTATACCTCTTTCATTTTTTTCTGATTTCCTCCCCTACTACATTAAAAATATCATAGTTCTATCGCATTTTTAAATAATTGCTATTCACTTTAAGCTAGCATGTAATTTTTACTTAACAGAGAAAATCTTAAGATTCTTTTTTTCCTCTATTTTCAATTAAGGCTAAATTTACGAAACCATCTCCAGAGGAAACCCCAGATTACTGATGTCTTTACATTAATCTCCCACACAGCTTTTAGCACCTCTGTGTAGGCCGCATCCTGTCACCACTTAATTAAAAAGGATTTTGCCACCATCTCTTCATGCAGAAGAATCAGGCTTTGCAAGAATGTTCTAAATCAATAAATTTTAGCAACAAACATAAACATGACAAAAGCATAGTTATTGTCTGAATTTACACCAATTAATCTGTGAATCAAAAAGCACGATTATATATTCACATTTGATGCAGAAGAGCAATTGCTACTGATTCATGCATACATAATAAATGAAGCATTTCAAAAGCAGTATTTGGGGCTAAGAATTGTTTCATGTGTTTTACTTTTGCAATTATAAAATCTGATTAGACCTTTGACTGTGAAAAATAACTAGCATGACATCAAGTTTTACTTCTGTTTATTGAATATCTTGCTGTAGTTTTCTCTCTATATATATCAAGTGGCGCTATTCACATTTGAATTTATGCTACCTATGAAAGAGCTGACAATTCATTTCCCACAATTGCACAAAGCATTCAATAATATTTTTAACATAAAATATCTTAGAATGTGATTGTTAGAATACTCAATATAGCATAAGTTACTGATACACATTTTATAAGTTACTGTATGCAGTCTACTCAAGGTACTCCATCAATCATGCATGTGTCCAGTGGTGATAACTTCAAAACATATTGAACTCAGGTCTTCTGTCAAAGATAAGGAACAGTTACAAAAATGGCACAGAACATGAAAGAGAACTATCTTACATTGTGGAAGGCTAAGAAAAGCAGAATATGTGTGATTAATAGATGTTTTAACAGTTGATGGAGATTATAATAAAAATCTGTAAGCATGTAAACATCTGGAGGAGAAAGGAGACATGAGCTGAAACAGATTAACAGAAGGAAACTAAGGAAGGAAACACTGCAGTATGATTGCAGTCAGAGAAAGACACAACTCCCTCAAACTTTTCAGACAAAGTAGTCATAAAAATCTAACTGCGTGTATATAAAACTAGATAAAAGCAGCTGAAAATCCACACTGCTGATTTGTCTCAATTGAAATGTCTCAACTTCTGCTGTTCAATGAATTTCTGCTCTTACATAGCTATCAAAAATTATCTTTATTTTCTGTTGGGGATATGGAGACGTCTGACATGTTTGATCTGATAAGGCCATAGAGTGTCACAATGAAACCTTTTATTGTAAGGTCTGTGAGGTTCTGTATCCATCTAATCACACTTTTCTCATCATCAAGCTGTTGTATTTAATCAACCTGTCACCTATATCAGAAAAAAGAAAAGAGTTACCTTTGAATTAAAGAAAATTATATTTGAAAAGGGATGTGGCAAGAGAGAACAGAATAAAACTATTACCTAGCCATTACCTGAGATTGCACAGAAACTTATTTTGCTGAAAGTAATAGCAGTCAACCAGATCCTACTTTATCACATGGAGCAGATAGTCTGTACTCAGAAGTTAAAGACACAGACCTAAGAAAAACATCCCATAAAATTTATTCAGTGCTTGGAAAGAGGTAAAACCGGAGTTACCACCTTTCATGGCTTGATCCATCTATTTTCTTTCCTGTAACAATAACAAAAAACCATCTGTCCCTATATTTTTTCAAGATAGTTTTGAAGTCCTTTCTTTTAATCTCCACTTTATAGACTTTATGTCTTTTAAAGAAGACCATTTTATGGAAAGATAAACTATGGTATTTTTTTCTGAAGAGGATCTGATTAATTTTCTATTCAGAGACCTAATGTCCAGCTTTTGTCTGAAGTGAGAGGGAAACCAGGAGATAATCTGGAGCCTTAGACTAGAAAGAGAAAAATTAACTTAGTAGTTGAGTGAATTTACTTTAAAAACTGTTCTCAGAGACTACTACATATTGTAAAATATGTATGTGGAAATCACTTTCTATGCTGGATCATTTCAATATATCATTTTGACTACAAATGTGAAGAAAACTACTTCCTCTTTTCAGAATCCCATTTATTCCCCTGTGTTCCAAACTAGAATATTATTAATTTTCTGCTCAATGAATTTTCCACTTAATTTTTTAAATGAGAATCAGAGAATTGATAAATAAATTCAATAAATTCAAATCTAAATTTCTCCATTTAAGCTTTATGCTTAATAAGAGATTATATTGTTCAAATTGAAAAAATGCTCCATAGTGAAAAGAAAATTAAGTTTCACCAGTAAGAATACAAAATGATCTTTTTCTCTAAATAAAGTTTCAAAAAAAATTATGTCATTTAACGAAATAGCATTTTGGTAAAACTTTCGCATTATGCAATTTTTTTTTTCTATTGCAACAATGTGTAATCCTACAAGTGAAATGCCTTATCACTATTACCTAAAATATTCTATATATACTTGGCTGTTATATTTTACACTATTTAAACATCAATCTTGAAAGCTGTTAGATGCTCAAATTCCAAAGTGACATTTGGAATCTGCTTTAACTGCATCATTTTCTAGTAATGTGAACTGTTACTGGAAATATGTTCAAAATATATAAATCATAAAACAAATTAAGGCCTTGCTATGCACATGCTTATGTATTAGTAAAGTTATGGTTACCAATAGTCTGAACACAGATGAAATTTCTGCAGAATCAAGCTGAAGGAATGCATATTATTACCAGATGGCCATGGTCTAGAAGAAGAAAAACTATTACAATGCATTTTATGAGAGAATGGCTATACTTAGCCAGACCAAGAGCTCTTCTAGAGAGCATCCTGTAACCTGTATCCTGGCCATAAGCAAATATCTGACAAAAGAAAGAACAGGACAGCCATAATTTATACACCTACAAAGGCAAGTAACCTCCTAAAAATCCACCCATTTTCCTCTCAGAGAATTTTTTTAGCCAAGGATAGTTTAAGTTTTAAATAGAATAAGGCTGTAAAATAGCATCCAATTTTACTACGAACTGTGTTTACTAATTACTAGATTATGTGATCAGATGCTTCTCTCCACACGATTGTACTGAAGTAGGACATGTAAGAACTGCTGACAACCTCTTGATTCGCTACATGGCCCAGACACTTTCTTTGCCTGTGCAACTCCTGGTGACTTGCTAATTTAGAGAAAGAAGCACATGAGAAAAAATAAGACCTGTAATCAGTCTTAACAGAGATCATACAATAGCGACTCTGCACACAGACCTGTAGAAAGATGTAAATGCTCAGAATTAATGTTTTTGATTTGATTTTCTCTCTTGTGTGCTTTGGCTGCTCAGAGACTAGGCATCATTCTTCGTACAACCACACCAGGTGCCTTGAGATGCTCTGTGCTCTCCTTCCATGATCAACCATATCCTTCTGGGCCAAGGCAGCTTGGATGAAATTGTCCCAAATGCTGGATTCACCCACAACTGCTGGCTGGATCACTCTTTTGAAGTGATTTCTATTTTCCCTTAGCTTTATGTGCCTTTGACAGTCCAGTTTCTTGTTTGTATTTATACACTGCTGCTGTGAAGGTGATTGAAAATTCCATCAGAAAGAGCCCAACACATCTTCACTAGTGAAGCTAATCCAAAAGAGTAATTTCCAACATGAAAAAATCCTTGTGAAGATGTATTCCTCTGACTAGATAAGCTCTCTGATTTCTTTTGTCATCTCTAAATTGGTGTAAATATGACATAGTGAAGAAGTATATATTAAGATATTATTGTGTTATGCATTACTTATCACATTGCACTATCATTGGTGAATAACTATTTTCTATTTCGCACAATTTTGAAAAGTGTGTGGATTTGGGTTTGATTGACTGCCCAAAGAAGTATTGTAACAAAATAACTACTTTGCTGATTAACTACCCCAAAAAACCCAGACAATACCTGAAAAGCACAAATCTTTTAAAAAATATTAATAGACCACTATATTAATATTAAAAAATATTACATCGACCACTTATGGTACAGAAAGTAAAGCTGTCTTAATGAATGGCCAGCCTTCCCCCACCTCACTGAAACTTTAACCCATTAGAAGCAGTCTTTTACTTTTGAGCTATCCCTAAAGTGAGCCATTGTAGCTGTAGACCTTGGCACCAAAAAACATCTAAGCAGATGACTGTTCAACAGACTAAGAAAAATCAAGAGAAATCATTTAAAGGGGTCATTTAGCAAATGACCTGTCTCTTTAAACAATCAAATACACTATGGAACAAAAAACCAGTCTCTTCTACTCTGTTTAATACAAAGAAAATTATGTGAATGCAAAAACAAAGCACAGAGTGTGTTCATACTAAAAATCCCCCCTTTTATGGAATTCATACATGAATTTAATAAAAATTGAATATTAAAATAATACTTTAATCATAAAAATACTACATAATCAGCCACTGACTCACTTTCCTCTTGTATGATGGGTAAACTGTGATTCAGGGCTTAGAAATAATAGAAGGACACCAAATTGGTTGAACAGGGAACCTCTGATAGAGTTAAAAAAGAAGCGCGGGAGGTAGAAGAAGAAATACATTTCCAAGGAGGAATACTGAAGTCTCCCCTGGGTTTTCAGGCATGGCATCAGTAAATCCAAAGCTCAACTCAAGATGAACCTGGCAACTGAGATGAAGGGCAACCAAAAGGTATATCAAAGCAAAAAATAAGAAAAGGGTTAACATGGGCCTGCTGCTGAGTGGAGTAGGAAACCAAGTGACAAAGGACATGGAAAATGCTGAAGTATCCAAACCCTTCTTTTCTTTATTTTACTGGCAAGGTCTGTTCTCAGGCCTCCCAGGTCAACCTGTTCAGAAGCAAAGTTTTGAAAAGTAGAAGATATCACCCACAGTGGGGAAAGATCAAGTTAGGTTTAGGTTCCTGGAACCACATAGTTTGGTTTTAGATTTTTTTCAGATTTATTGTTTGAAAGTAACTGTTTCAAAATACATATTTTACACAATACTTGTACATTCTTTCTTAAACTAGAAAATACATGCACACATAGACTATATATCCACAATTTACAGTAATCTGTTTCCAGTCTATGCTATATAAATAATTACATCAAATTGAAAAATTAGAAATTTTGACATTGTTGAATAAAACAGCAAGAATTGATCAAAATCCCAATTTTTAAAAAGGATTTCAGAATAGTCAGTGCTGGACTGTACACAGTAGCTGCTGTCCTCCATGTCCTCCACCTGTGCATCAGATCTAAATCATTCACTTAATGCTAGACATAAGTTTAAAAAATCCTTTTCTTTGGGAGATGAGAGGCTGGAGGTAATTGTGACATCTGAAGCTATCCACAGGTACTAAGAAACACTGTTATGCAAGTACGTGTTCTGCTACAGGACCTGCCATCTTCACAGCTTCCTTACATCTCTTAAACACCAAGTCAACGAAAGTCTTGACCAACAGAATTATTTTTATATTGTTCTCCAGAATTGTTCCAGGATCCATATAGCACCATAGAAATTGTGGACACTGGTCATCAGAACAGAAGACTCTCTTAAAAGCCAAAGCTTGGATGCCATAAACATTAAAGCTTCTAGCATCAACTTAACCTCAAAAGTTCCCACTAATTTTTCCCACTGAGAAATGTGCACTTAAATGCTGACTCAATTTTGGTTTCCACACTAATTAAATATGCTTTTCTTCATGACAGATACTGCAGTCAGAGTTTGATATGACTGAATCAGTATGATAGAAACGCAAGTTCAGTGTGAGTCTGGATGCATAACGACAGTGATGTGCTTAACCCCAACTACTAACAATTTAAAACCTTCCAAGACCTGATCAGTAAAATTCTTCTTGACATAGTAGGTTTACTTTAAAGGTTGAGATAAATGTAAGGCATATTTTTTCCCCCAAGATCTATCCTCAACTTTCTAACAGGTAATATAAAGCAGACACAAAACCAGGAGTCAAAAACACTTGAATTCTCTTCGTAGTTTGATTGCCGGCTTGTTCTTTAGACTTGGCCAGTTGTACCACCCCTTTGCATGCAAGCTTTCCTATGCATAAAATGAAAATAACACTATGTTTTCACTAACCGAAAAGGTTACCTAAAGGTATCGTGAGGATTTTCTCATGTTTATAATGCTCTTGAAATAAAGAAATAGGCAATAAAAGCACTAAGAATTATTGTGTTGCTCTTCATTATTCCTGACTAGCAGGTGAGCCAGGGAACACAGATGCTGTTGAAGAGAGCCTAGACCCATGACAAGCCTTCTGAGAAAAGTTACTACTTGGCAGTCTCAAGGTCATAATTCTGAGTTTTAAAAAAATGAAATAACAAATTTTCCTTTTTTTCTCTTTCTTTTTCTTTCAGAAGTCTGTAAACCATACTTTCCACTTATTTTCACTACATACACTACTCTACTGAGTTGCAAACAAATAAACCTGAAGGCCAGCTTTTCCCAGATTTTATTTTTATTGTGTGTTACTTGGCAAAGGTCAAATCTTATTGCTTTTATGATCTCTCTCCAGCACTCATTTCCTTAAAACAATAAAAAAAATTTAGCATCCTAGCTGTTCTTTTAAAAATAGTTTGCTGGTATAGTAAGTGAATAACTGCAAAATTATGGCTCAGGATTCACATATTTCAGTTTTTAACATTTGAAAACCTTTTCTTGCCCTGACTACAGAGGACAAAATCTAGTCTTTGAGGTATTCCTTGGACATGAAAAAGACAATAAGCAAGCAAGTGGTAGGCATTAAGACATATTTAGCTTGAAACGATATTCTCATTCTGTATTGCCATAGTATCAAACTTACAGTGATGATACTAATAACAATTTGATAATATTTCTTTTCAAAAACAGATATTAAAAATTTTAAGTTTATCTTTAAAGGGCCTGGGGATAATTTTAAATCAAGTTTTTATCTGATTTCCAATATAGAGAGTGTTGATTGCCTCTTTAGTGGATAATAAAACACAGGAGTTTTAAGCAGTATGGTGACTATCTAATCCACAGAATTTAAATTAAGGAAAAACATAAATTAAGACAGAAGGAACATTGCAAAAAAGATACTTCAGAAATTAGCTGTCGTGTAAATTGTTCTTGTAGCTCCCTAGAGTTTCATAAACACACTAATATGCACACTCTCAGTTGTACATAAGCAATACAAAAGCAATTTAAAATAGATTTTATGTTGTACAATTATAATAATCTCTCCCAAATGATGTTTGAGCAAAGACTAGGATAAATAGTAAGAAGAGACACTATACATACCAAGTCACAGTTAACTCAATGAAACACCAGATTATTTTATATATTTTTGTTATGAAAGCCTTTCGAAGCACCTTTTGATTCCAAAACAACTTTCTTCTTTCAAATAATGTTTTAAATGAAATCTTCAAGTGTTTGATATACTCGTATTTCTGGAGTTTGCATGCAATGAACATGACATTTTCCATCAGATTTTGTCAGTCGTGTTAAGAGGACACAAATATCACAGCAACAACTGGGTAGTCCTTTTTCACTGAAAAAGCTATTCTTAAAAGGCAAAACAAAGAAATACTTCAATCCCTGACACCTTGGATCTGTACCACGGAAAAGGTAGGTATATGTGCCGTGGCACACGTACCGCGTCGTATCCCATTTTCTCATAACCATCTCTTCTTCAGAGTTAGACAATGAAGAGATTCTTTCCAGAACAAAGGTGACTGAATAGACTTTCATCATATTTCATGGAGCTTTGGACAAATCAATACCATCATTACAGAGAGATTTGATCAATTATCCTAAATCACAAGTCCTAGGGCTTGAAAGAAGAAATAAAATATATGATATCACACATGCTACATAACATAAATATTTGCTAGAGTATTGAATCAGGGTGGGGGTTGTGGCTATTGGTCAAATACAGAGGTAAGTAAACCTTTGAAATAGTCATTATAAAGTAGGTAAGATAAACACCTTAAAACTCCTCCAATAAATAACTTCCCATACATAACAGTCCCCCACCATTTTAATATCAGCTGCTTTGGAGAAAGCAAAAGCATTCTATTGTCAATCATTTCTTATCTGTGCGTTCCATATTAAATGCCGTTATAGCTGTTGCCTACACCAAAACCATCAGTAAATTTAGTTACAGTTATTTGAGGAAAACTGGCCAAAGCATACACCATACCCCAAACAGCCAAGCTATCCCCGGTTACAGTTAAATATCACATTTAATATTCTACATATACAGGTTATTGCTTATAAAATAAAAATAAAAATAAAAA
>QWTY01017900.1:0-19596 GCA_008033365.1 Pseudorectes ferrugineus | reverse complement strand
TATGTTAGTAAAGGTGTAGCTCAATAACTGCTTCCTTGTGTTCCTCCAACTGTGGCCAGGAAAATTCTTCAACTTTAATATTCTACCCCTTCAGCAACCCCTCAGATTCATCAGATCAGGTGTATTTAGTGGTGTGACCACCTAGTTCAGCTAATTTTAAAGTGGTCGAGTGTTGTGATTTATGTACTGTGAAATCTTTTAACCCAGTCTCTTTGCAGAAATCGGATGTGGTTCCCCTCCTGAAATGAAGCATGGCTACATTGTGGGGAACTACAGCTTGCTACCAGGAAGTGCAGTTCATTATGAGTGTCAAGAAGGGTTTTACAGCAATGAAGGAAAGTTCTCATACTGCACTGCAAATGAAACTTGGGAACCTGCCACTTTAAGCTGTAAAGGTGAAAAGAGTCTTAAATCTTTCTTAAATTCTTCCTTAAGGGGGTTTATGCATGGGAAGTGTGTTTGTGATGATAGTAGACTGTATGCACAATCTGAAGGAAATTTTTTTTCAAGATCTGGTTATTTGCAAAAAAAGAAGAAAATAAAAGGACATGTTATTGTTTACCTTTTTCTTTGGTGTAGTGACGTTTTTGATGCTGGTCCCTGAGTGTGAACTGAGGCCTAGAAAACTAGATTTCTTTAGCATTTCATGGGGAAGGCCACTAAGTTGGAAGGCATCACTGACCTCTCATGGAAACATCAATTTTCCTGACACCTTGTGAAGTTTTTTCTGAAGGTTTACTGTAGATGCAAAAGAGAGGCATCCTAGCACTCCTCATCTCTGGGCAGTCATCATGATTTTAATAGCATTTGTGCATGAACAAATGCTTTCACATCTCTGAAGAGTTAAGTTTCCTGTGACTGTCCTTAAAACATCCACTTGCTTTGGTGTTCTAATCATCCATTCTGTGGCAATATCACTGCTTATGAGTGCAGGATTCTTTTTGTCTTCCTGTGAGTAGTTAGAAAGTCTGTATATTAGTTCAATGATACTTGAAGTGCTAGCTAACAGAATATACACTTTGTATAGCAACTCTACAGGGGAGAATTGTCATCCTGGAAATTGTCACTTAGTGAGAAGAATTCTTTCTCTCTTTCTCTGAAATGACAAAAGTCCTTGGTTTCTAATTATTTCCCTTTCTCTCTCTCTCTCTTTTTTTTTTTCCTCTGAGAATGGATAGAAATGTAACATTTATGGGAAGTGAATAAATTAAAATAAGGGTGCTAAAACAATGTGTGTGGTAAAGGTAAAATATTAACTATCACTAGAAATTCATAAGAAAGAAAAGGAAGTACTGTTATAAAACAATGGAAGTAACAATTTTCTCCCCAAAAAGAAATAAAGGACAATGAATTTGAAAACAAAAAGGGAGTGCCCAGAGTCTCAAGAAGCCCCTAGAGAAAGCTTGTGGAACGCAATTCTTGTGAGTTGTTGATATATATGTTTTTGTTAATGTTTTTCGGAAGTTGCTTTTTCATGTGATTTTTTAAATTTCTACAATCAAACAGTAGGTCAAGTTAGAGTTTCTGAGCACATCTCTTGTGGTTAATTGAAGTAAAATACATGATACACCAAGAAACAGCCAGAAGTCTGAAATGTCAAACTTATTTCCCCTTTGTATTGCAAGCTCTTTTCCTGGTTTTCAATTAGGACTTCTCTTTTTTGTAAAACCAGCAAGTCTGATTTTTTTTTTTAATGCTAGTAAATGTACCTTCAAGAAATCTTTATTTTTGTGTGTGTGTGTGCTACTTGACTTCTTTGTTTAAGCAGTTGTCAGTGACAACTCAGCATGTTTGTGAATAGAGCAACCATTACAGTGTATTTTGAATATCATGTAGACTCTTGCCTTGACAGGAAACGTTTGTATTGTATGTTGTAACCTTTTCTATGGTTTTGCATTTTTACAGTTTTTGTACACTTTTTAAAGTTTTTCTTTCTAAAGGCAGTTTCTGCTCCTCTGCCTTCCTCAGAGTGTTGCTCATCGCAAATGGTATAGAACAAGCTTATCTGATGTAATCAGGTTTGGAAAAGCTGGAGAATCTTTAAAGATTCAGAACAAAACCAGGACTTTTTCTGCGTATTAGCAACTAGACTGAGGAGGGAGTCACACATTCAGCATGCCATTCTGAGCGAAAGGCAGAAAGGTGGCCTTTTATTTGGAAGCAGATCTTTGGAGTAACTACAGCACTGTCAGTCATAGTGGGAATATTTCAGAGGACCTGAGGAAGTGTTGTATTACTACAGGAGAAGAGTGTTAGCTGGTAAAGATGAAAGAAATACTTATGGGAGTGCAGCTGTCATTGCTCCTGCTGGTTGACTAACAAGTCTACGTTCCTCTTCCTTTGTCTCCTCAGGCGTGGACTGTGGGGTTCCACCTTCTGTTTTGAACGCGCGCCCAACATCTGTAAGTGGGACCACGTACAGAAGTGAAGTTACGTACGACTGTGTTCATGGTTACCTGATGGCAGGCGGCAGTCGCACTGCAGTCTGCAATGCCAGAGGACAGTGGGATGGCCCTGATTTGGAGTGCAAAGGTAAGTCAAGTCTGCCTTCAGATTTATTTAGCCTAGATACCATTTAAGTCACTGTAATAAATACCAGTTGTCCTCTTTGGGCATTCAGTTTATACAGTCTTCTGGCATAGAAAGTTCAGTCACAAAACAAAAACCATATATTGAACAGGGTTTTTTAAATCTCTGTTGTTAATGAAGTTTCAATAAATTGTTAAAAGCTAACATTCCAAGAACATAACCCCAATGCATGTCAGGCATTGAGGTTACCAGGAGATGAAAATACAGCCTAAGTTGCTGACATTTTTCTAGTTCAGTATCTACTCTACTTTTCTGATAGTAGTTGAAGCCACTATCAGGAACCAAACTGCTATTAGTTATTAACATCCCTTCAAAATTCCCATATTTGGACCATTTCCAGTTGCAAACTATGATTGCTCAAGCATTCTATTGTTATTTGAGATGATGTTATATAGTGCTATGATTTGGAAGAATGTAGCCTAAAGAATTCCTCAATAAGATGAAACACAGAGGCACGTTTTTAAAAAAACTCTTGTTTTTTTAATCTGGGCTCATATTCTTGATTAGGAGACGTTAGAATAATTACATTCTTTAGTCGGTTTTCACATTTGCACAGCTTCACTTTTCCATTTGTTGGGTGATGGATATCTTTTCATCTTCATCCACCAGGGTCAAACTTTCAGTTTATTGCAACCAAATGTAGTAATTTTTTTGAATGCTCGATGTGTATGTTATAACCACTCTCTACTTTTAGAGTGACCTTTAATATTCTTATTCTGGGTCATGAGTCTAAATAGAAGGTTTGCAGTGTTACACAGAAATGTGCTTCTGCATTTCAGTCTGTTACAGAATGCCCATGGGCAGGTAGCTGGAACAGCAGGGGTTTTTGTGTCTCGTCACATACTGTCCTTCTATGAGTTAGGCATATGCTTGCATGTGCACTAGTTATTCCAAGGCTTGTTCTGATGATTTATAATAGATACATTCATACACATTGGGGTATGAAAAGGAAGGTGGTCATGATGGTGGATGTATTGCCCATTGCAATAGATATGTTCAATTTTTCTTGTAAAGGTTGTAAAGATCATGTTTCTATAAGTTTTGGTTTTTACTTCTTTGCTTTCGTTTTTTGAGTAGAATTTCAGAATCACTTAAAATTATTAAATGGTTTTCAAAGAACTTGTTTTCTGCATATAAGCTTTAATGAGGGTAGGATTTTGATTCTTACAGTGTTTGGTTCTTATAACTGAAGTGGTAAAGAATCTTTTATTGAGGTATAAAGTTCATTGTGGATTTAAAAGCAGATTTTGCCCTAAATAATATTGTTCCATCTATTTGAGCTTCACTTTTTATTCTTTTTGTTCCCTGTTTTTATTATGAAGCCCCTGAAAACTGAGCAGATGAATTAAAAGTTCATTATCCCAGCTTTCTAATTATCTGTAAAGTGGTTTGAATAATCGATCAAATTTTCCCTCAGAATTGCTCATTCATCTTGTCTGTAGCAGCTTCTTTTTTCAAACCTTGAATTAAATACAGTGACAAAGGAACATAACCTTCCTGATGCTGTTCTTTCATGACACTCCTTGGGCCATGTGTCTTTTTTAATATCTACTGTTACTAATGGTAGGTAAAATAAAGGAATAAATAGCATGTGGAGGATAAGGGAGTGTTGTGGGAAGATAGATCTATTCATAAAAATTTGCTTAAAGATCCTTGCTCTCCATTCCTAATCAGGACACTTTGTTTTATTTTATGGGTCGTCTTGTAGGATAAATGTCCCACCCTGCTAGAAAGTCTCCAGTCACAAAATTTTGGGTTCTGATGAACTGGCCTGACTTCTAGAAATCTCTAAGAAGTGGAAAAAAGTGAGGTGTAACTTGCTGGGACAGTTCATCCCTCTATCTTAAACACTTTGATAGGTCTTGCCTGTTTTCATTTCAAGGTTTTGTTTTCCTGCTTTTCTCTGTTCCAGAAATAGACTGTGGCAAACCTTTGCTGATTCCACACACAACAATGACCTGGGACAACTCTACCACTCTATGGAGCAGAGTGTACTATCACTGTAAAGAAGGATATTATTTCAATGGAAACAGGAATTTTTCAGAATGCACAATAGATCAGTCATGGGAGAATATTACATACATATGCAAAGGTAAATATTATTGTACAAAGTTGCTGTTTAAATTGCAGTTTAATTAGTTTGTCATTCCTGTTCTGAAGTTAGGAATGGGAGGAAGAATGAAGGAAAGAAATCCCCTTCTAATTTATGATGTAGGTTATGTGGTGGTACTTTTGGATGGAAAGGTCGCAGAAGAGAATGTTAACAATACAGCAGCTTCTACTGGATGCCACAGATCTTTCTATAGCTGTCTTGCTTTTTATCTCAAGCAGGAGACTAATGGGACTGGAGTTTTATTGCTTCACTGAGAGCCTTCAACTTGGAAGCCCATGGAGTGTCACCAGAGGGGCAGAAGGCATTTAATAATATTTTCTTGTGAATCTAATACTGTAAAGTGCACTCCAGTGAAAGTAGTGACAATTGAATTCAAAGCCCTGTCTCTCTCTCTCACTCTCTTTTGTTGTTTGCTTGTTTTGTTTTTTGTTCTTTTCTCATAATGATCGAAGCAAAATCTGTTAATTGTTGCCTTTCCAGCCTAGATCTAGTTGTCTGAATTTCTTTCCAGAATTATTTTCTTATTAAAGAATGAGTCCTGAGAAGGCAGAGCTGTAACAAAGGTGTTGTCATACTGTGTGCTTGGAAACAGGATGTACTGACATTTTATTAACAGCAACAACTAGCAGATGTTTTGGACTATGACTATTGTGCTCTTCAGTGCTCTTCTGTGTCCTAAGAAAGAGTTCTCTACCACTGTCCATCTCTAGTTCTTAAGTAGCAATGCTGTCTTTTGCAGAAGATAGTGTTCATTTAGCTTTGAAACATCCTCATGGTTTTCAAAAGGACTGGAAATGTGTCCTTGACTGCTGCCACTTCACTTCACACAGAGTTACTGCATGAGGCCTCTCTTCCCACACTTGACTTCTTGAGCATTTACTATGAATATAAAACATATGACATCAAATAAAATAAGTATGCAGAAAAGCAGTTCTCTCAGCTGTTATAGTGCCCAAGTGGAAATGGAACTGCTGTTGTTCAAAGTCATGATTCATTTAGAAAATTCACATGTATTGTGTAAATTGATTTTGAAACCAACATTGTGTAGAGTGACTAAGTTAGTCAGGTCTGTCAGTCTTTGCAGTCCAAGAGTTGTCTTGAGCACTCTGAAGCTTTGAAGGGCCTGAACATGCAGACTGCACTCATAGGATTACCATGGATTTCAGCAAGAGCTTTGCCAGATTCCAGCTCTAGCTGCTGGATCAGAGGGCCACAAGTGCCAGTTATGGTCAAATAGAATGGAAAGAAAAACTTACAAAAATAGCCTAACTAGTCCAGGCTCCTTTAAAAGAAAATTAATCATCAACAGGAAATTATTACAGAATCTTGCATTTTCTTGACTTCTACATTTTTCATATTTGCTAGAGGTAACAAATTGCTTTAAAATTAAATTAAATTTCTGTTTTGGCAATGATACCTTTGAGATGTACATGCTCTTAATAGTATAATTGTGTATAATTAATCAGTAACTCTCATTAAAATGAGAGAAAATTATGTACCATTCCGAAATAATTTATGATAGAAATTGTAAAACCAATTGTCTTTTCCTGCTGCCTGAAAAATTCTGTTAGAAGTAAGGCAGTTAAGAGAACATCCTCAGGAAATTCTCTTTGACAATTAATTTCTTCATTTCTTAGGAAGTGATTGCTATGGAATGCCCTTTATTTGCATTGTTTGGTGCATTGTCTGTTGGGATATATTATTAGTAGGTAGTTTAAATGTTAAAAAAAGTCTTTACAAAGTTAATTTTACCTATGATGGTGGTTGGATTCCCTTAAGCAGTAAGGTGAGGCAATAGTCAGCTGGATTACAGTCTTTCTTACCAAACTCTGACTTATATACATAAAATGAGGAGACTGAAGTGCAGAGAACACACAGCAAATAAAATACCTGCTGTCTAGTGTGCTCAGTGTGTGAGCTTGGACATCCTCTGTAGCTGGTCCTCACAGAACTTCTTTCCCTGGGGAGTAGAAGCGCTTGGTTTCCCAGAATCTCGGAACAGTTAGTATTGGAAGGGACCTCTGGATATCATCCAGTTCAATCTCCCTGCCAAGGCAGGGTCACCTAGAACAGGTGACACAGGAACATGTCCAAGTGGGTTTGGAATGTCTTCATGCTTCCCTGAGCAGCCTGTTCCAGTGCTCTGCCACCCTCAGTGTAAAGAAGTTCTTCCTCATGTTGAGGTGGAACTTCTTGTGTTTTAGTTTATGGCCATTGCTCCTTGTCCTGTCTCTGGGCAGCACTGAAAAGAGTCTGACACCGTCCTCTTGGCACCCGCCTTTGAGATGTTTTCATTTATTTCATTGCAAAAATGTGGTCTGTATTAGTAGCAGGTGGCATTTGTAGCATCATTCACCACTTACAGAATTGAACAGGCAAAAATATACAAAGAAATCTAATACCTGGGGTTTTTCTTTCCACTAAATTGCTAGTATGTGTGGGGATAGGTGGCAAGAGCTCTGTAAATGAACTTGGGTCTGTGGATTCTCTTTTAGCTACTTGCTGAAGATAAATGTCAGAGTGGAGCTGATTTTATCTGCTTTCTGGTAAAAAGGTTGATATCTTTGACTTTCTTAACATAATTTCTCCCCCTCTGACACTCACTGGTGCTGTTGAAACACTTTGCCTTTTTTTTTTTTTTTTTATTCTACCATTTGTGTTGTGTTTACCAGCACCTGTCTTTCCTGGCTACCCGTAGCCAGGTGCTATTTGCATCTCTCTATCCTCTCCCAAATCTGCCTTTCTCTATCTGACTCCTTCAGGATTTTTTTCCACCTTTCACCTCTGGTCTCCAGGTGTTTATTTGCATGTTGTTTCTAGGACACTTTCTCTTGGGATGGGAAAAAGATTGTGAAGGTAACCTGAAGGTCAGTGGGGTAGCAGTGAACTTCACTCACCTTGGTTAATCACAAGTTAAAATTTATAGTGCTGAGGTATGGGCAAATGGAGGGTCTTTGCTTCTCCCATCTTATTTGTGAGTTTGAGTGTAAGCTGTTGATCAAAATCAGATACATTTAAGACCTGGGTGCTACTGTCTGCTACTGTGTGTTTTGCAAAGCAAGTTCCCAAGCTCTGGAAGTCACTGTCACTGTTAGATTTCACAGTAGAATGAATGTTTCAAGGAACCTGTCTCCCTCTAGTTGCAGAATATTTTTTTTCAAAGAAACCTTTGTGCTGTTATTGGATACTATGTTTATGCTGCTGGGATTAATGTTAAACCAAGCCCTTTCTTATATTTGGTTATCCAAACAAAGACTGTGTGATCAGTTGGAGTAAAGGAGAAAAAGCAGTCTCCTAAGAAAGCCCAAGACTTTGTTGTGGTAATTGCCCTGTACAGGTTTTCATGCTCTTTCACTCACATTCATTTAAAGTGGAAACTTCTGAGGAAAGGTCTGCCAGCTATTCTGTGAATTTATGGTCATTGCCCGGTGGCCTTGTCCTCAAAGATCAGAAAGCATAACAAAGAAATGGATGTAGTTACAGGAAAAAAATGCTACCAGTTCTGGCTTCTTCATTCTGAGAAGGAATCTTCTGTATAAGATTTCTGTCCTTGCCTAAATACCCAGCACAATCCCTTTTGTTTTTTGCTGCTTTATTCTCCTTTTTTTTTTAAGTTGTGTTTTATAAACTCGTAAGTGAAGTTGCAGATTTTCTTGCTGAGAAGTTTTGCAGATTACTCCGTCTCTTGTTCCTCCCCCACCTCCTTGTTATGCATTTTAATTCAGATCTCATGGAAATGGAAACATTTTCCCTCTGTCTGTGAGTCCTTTTTGCCATCCACTCTTTTAATGAAAGAGTGTCTGATTTAAAGAATACAACAACTGAACATAATCTTTTGCTTTGCATTGGTAGAGAAGCCTTAGACTGCAGAGGTTTTGGGCAGTACTGTGAAACAGATAACAATAACAATAAGTAGCACTTAAATACAATTAATCACACAGCCATTTGTAAGAAATTTGTTTTAGAGGACATGCAGATTAATCTCTTTCTTCTGTCCTGGAAACATGGAAGCTTTCAACAGCATTTCCATATATAATGAATGTGGAATGGAGGAGTTAAAATTAGTCGGGAGATGAACTGGTCTAGTGAGTGAGGCATCTATTTGTTTAATATGTGGAGAGGGAGATAATGTTAGAAAACAGTCTTACGGCAGTTCTAATAATCAAAGAAAAGGAAAGAAAAAGTGCTGCAAAATACATTAACAGTTATATTGTAGTTCTGAATAGCTGCCTATGTAAAGAAATGCTAGAAACTCTTAATATACTGATTTATTTTAGTGGCAGCTTGATGCCCACATGTGGCAAGGGGGCCCCTGTGAGATGGTAATGAAGTTTATATACAGAGGAAGAGTACCCTGACCTATGCTTGTTTTTACAGCAGAACAATACACCAACTGTTTTGTGAATATTTCCTGAAGTATCTACCAATGCTGTCCTATAAATATCTTTAAATTTTTCGGCAGCTAGTAAGCGTTTTTCAGCTTAGCATCTATATGAGGTTGTGTTTGTATGACCTTGGTCATGTAGTGAATGTAATAAGAAAATATGGTAGTGGACAAAGGAATGACAATTTGAAGGCTGGTGAAGGAAAGAAGAGGAGTAAACACATTCACTGTCAATCTGAGTTGTGAGCAGAAGGAGCTTTGTTCTTAGCCCTGTGAGAATGCCTCGTTATCTTGTCATGTGAAAGCAACTGCGCCGTGTCCAATGACAGCAATGAGAGAGCTGCTGAAAAAAAGAGTGGATGAGTTGATCTTCCTAGCTGTGCTTTTTCTCTGAGGTGTAAGCCTACTCTTGTAAGTGTGTAAATTAACACAGGTATGTTGAGGGATGTATCTCTGGTTGCTACAACTGTACTTCCTACATACTTAGTTCTGTGGGCTCCAATGTTTTAATATAGTGTTTGTTTTGAAAAGTGTTCTGCTGTGTTATTTAATTTTATTTATTATACAACAAGAAAAAAATGTCAACACCTTTTAAAAAGCAACCCAAGTAAATAATGAACCAAAACATTCATTCAGCTACAAATAAACTCTTTCCCAGTCTAACACAGAAGCTTTCTTAAAAGCTTCATGGGTCAGTTTATGTAATGCTGGCTGTATGTTTAAAGACTTCACAGTCTTTAGCTCAGGACATGCTTCTTCAGTTAGCCTGCTATTTTAAGTTCAGTAGCCACCACAGTTAAGAGAAAGCTTTCTACCTAACATGTGCTTACCTTCTTTGTTTGTTCCTGTTTGGACAAAAAAGGAAACCAAAAAAAAACCAAGACCAAACCACAGACAAAGTAGGAAATAAGCAATTGCTCCAAACATAAGATTTGCATGAGAAGTAAGGATTTTTTCTGTGTCCATGTTTTTGCTCACAGAGGAGGAATTACTCAGTAATTTATCCGTTTTCAATGAAACATGTGTGAGGTGGCAAAGGAAAACCGGAAGACTAGGAGTGCAGGAAACATACACAGTAAGTAGGGTAATAATGGAAATATTTGAGATTGGGAGTAGCTTTGTCCTGGTTATATCTGCTGATTCAGCAGTGGATATTTGTCTTGTGGGTTTTGTTTGTATGGCAGTTTGTCTTGATCGTCCCAGTGAAACACCTAGGAACTCAGAGGTGACTGGCTGGGTTAGGAAAGAAGAAAATTCCTGTCATAAAGGCAGCTAAAAAGCTCAAAAGCTTTGGGGTGTCATTCCAGTAAATCACCTAAATGCCTGCTTGAATCTGTCAGAGGTTGCAGCATAAGTTTATGTTTTAGTGAAGTTTGTTGAAGCTCACATTGCCACAGAAAACACTGCAAAACTTGGGCTCTGTCCCTGTCTGTGACAAGCATTTCAAGTGAACAGTGGATCACTTGCAGATACTGGATATAAGATGTTTTAGAAATGCAAGGTATATTGAAATAGTGTGCCTTGCTCAAAAGGTTCAACCAATGTATACGTGAACATTTTAGAACTGTTTTTCATGGAAATAGAAAACAAACTTTGTAGCTATTTTTGGTTTTTTTTTTTTTTTTTTTTACATGAGCATGAGAACGAAAATTAAGGTATGAATTCTCAGAAACATAACAAATAGTTTGGTCAGTGCTATAGAGAGCCAAAACAACATGATAAGAATTCCCATGCTTTCACAATAACAGCCCAAGAAAGGGGTTTTTTGTGTGTGTGTTGTTTGATTTTGGTTTTTTTTTCCCTTTTTTTTAAGTATGTACAAGTAAGGGGAAAAATAAAAGGAATTATTTAGGGTGTCCAGGGTAGGTACATTAATGTGGAAAACATTTCAAGGTTGGGTAATAATTTTGGAAAACAACCCATCTTTCTCCTCCTATGTTATAACCAAAGTATTTTTAGTTTGTATACTTTTATTGAGCACTGCTGAGATGGAAAACACAGCTCCCCAGTTCCCCTAACAGGTCAAAACTGGTTTTTATACAGCCAGTGGTAACTGGCAAGCTGCGGATCTCTGGTATAATGTGCTCTGTGCACATGCTTTTCCTGAGTTCAGCTGTCTGAAAGACACTTCAGAACAGCCAGAGAAGGTGAGCTTTGTCTGTCCCTTCATGTCACACAAGCGACAGATTTCTTTTTCACTACACGGGGGCAGTCTTAGGGAAGCTTGTCTTTTACTGTCGTTTGGCATTCAGTCTTACTACTGCTTCTGAGGGCCAAGGGGGGAAAACTAGCAAAAGGGAAAGAAAGTAACAAGTAGATGTAGTTTCTATCTGGGTGCTGTAAGCATGAAAAAACATTTGCTTACACCCTACTATTTGAGTTGGAGGTATTTCTAGGATCAACAAAAGATTAGGTTCCCAATAGATTGGATTAGATTCCATAATAGATTCTGTAATAGATTCCTTCTATTTGTTGTAGAAATATATGAAAAAATATGAATAATATTAACAGCCAGAAGAAATACAGATCCAGTTCATTAAGCCATCTTGTAGCTAGTCAAAAACCTATATATTTTCCTCCAACTGATACGCTAAACCAGATGTAATCCTGTGTTTCCTTTAAGAACTAGTAGAATTAAATAAACTAGTATTCTGAATTTTGGAGAGCCACAACAAATCACACTATTGTCTTTGTTTCAACAGTTTCATATACTGGGCCAAAGGCTGGATGAGAAGATGTTCTCAGAAAATGTGATATTTAACATCAGTACAAGTGAAGATAATCCAAGGGTGTGTTTAGATCTGAACTCTGGAAGTAACTACGTGGTGAATATAACTACCATTTCTTCCACAAACACCACCATCTCCGGTACAGTAGCAATTCAAACAAAAGGTAGGTTGTGTTTTGTATTCTATGTGCTTATAAAAGAACTCACTGTGCTTCAGAGTTCACTGATTTGAGCCTAACAGATAGGAAAATGGGCTGTTTCCTAGACTTCATCATTCTTTATGCTGACTACATGCATGCAGCCACTGTCAGCATCCTCTTTTTCTGCAAGATGTTTTTCTTTCTGCTCACTTGGCCATTGACTCTCTGAGCAAGGAGAGCAGTGGGAGTAAGTGCACTTCGGAAAGATCTGGCAAATTTGGTTTTCCAGGACTTGCCTCCTGGCCAAGGCAGGATTGGTACAGTGACTTTTCTGGCTGTGTGCCAGAATTTTGGTCTGCGGTACAGTGCCTACTGGTTTCCATTTTTTGCCTTGAAATATGATTCTCTGCCTGTAGAATTCCCTGTTGCTTGGCTGTGTGATACTAATCTAATCTGGTATGAGCATTACAGACAATGCTCCTATGTTTACCAGTGATTAACAGGGTTCTGGCAGTTACCAGTAATTGTACAGAAGGCACGTTCTAACAGTGGATTTCTGTAGTATTTTAGTCATGGAGACCTTAAGCTTGCCTTCTAACATACTAATTCTGGTGAGACAGACCTTGAGAAATAATTGCTTTTGGAATCCACAAAAATGCTTTTGCTTACATGCTTTTTCCTAAAGGGCATCAACTACGACAAATAATTGTTCTGTGATAATTTTATTTACATCAGGAGGCCTGAACCCTTGGTCTTGCTGTCATTATAACCTTCTAGGCCTGGACAAGTAAATTGTGTGTTGGATTTCCTGAATAGCATGCTTGGGTTTTACCAAAAGCCAGTTTCTCTGGAAAATGATCATGCTTTACTTACCTTCTTTGTTCAGTCAAAAAGAAATTATAACCTACCTCTGTCTCAGAAGATAATGAAATTAAAAACAATTTTTAAAATTTTATTCTGAGCTACTCATATTCAATTAAGTTGAAGGAGGTAAAGTTTTTATAATAAGTTGGTCCCTTTTTTAATTGTCTCTACAGTAAAGGAAGCTTTCAATAATGTGTTCATTTTTAATGATACCTGCTTGAAATGGAGGAGAAATGTCAGGGGAACTGATGTGGAAGACAGATACTCAGTAAGTGACAATCTATGTTTTGAATCTAGAAAGCAATTTTTATCAATCACCTTTGTGAAAAAACCTAATTTTTCAAACACTCACTACTAGCAGTGTTCCTCATTATAATAATGTGTCTCATAAAAACCCAAAGAGTAATCTTGCATAGCAGCCAAAGAAAGACCATGCTCTGTTGTAGTCCCTTGTTTCTTGCTTGTTTTTCCCCATACTTCACTTTTAATTTGCTCTCCTTATCTGTACTTTCAAGTTTGCCGTGTTCAGGTCTCACATAACTCCATTCCAGTTCCACTGAGTCAGTTCTCTCTGTCTTGTGGTATGCCTTCAGTCTTCCCTTATCCCAGCAGGGAATTTCTACATGAACTACCTCTGCCAGGACTCTTGACCACCTGCTGTTGTCTCAAGTCTCCCTGTCTCACGTACCTTCCTTAAGGAGGCGCTAAGAGATTATCTGAAGGCATGGGATCTATTTAAAGGCAAATTATTGCACAATTAGTATACAGCAAGCATTTTAGTTTTCATTAACAGAGGAATCATTTGATCAGGAGAGGCCTTAAGTTAATAACTTCATGATCATTTCAGTCATCACAATAAAACACAAAATCCTACTGAAACAGAAAAAAAAGAACCCAGGAGCCTGTAAATTTCCCTGGAAATATAGGTGTCTGTAGAAAGATACCAGAGTGTAGTTGGCATTTTGACATGGGTAAAAATAACTTGATTTTGTCTCAATCCTCAGGGTGAAACTGGAGAGGTGTTCACGTGAGCTTACTTTTATAACTCACCAGGAGGGTATACTACAATGAAAGGGAACTGCTACTGGAAACCTGTATGTTAGCAGGAAATAGAGACTGGGGGAAATTACAGTACTAATAAAAAAGCAGATAGACTAGGAGGAGAAGTGAAAGAACCAGGAAAATGGCAGATCTGATGAAGACAGATCAAATTTTGGAAGCATTGGAATTTGAGTAACTATCAGTGCCAACAGTTTTGACACACTGTATGCAGTGCTCTCTTCTGCTGTTTCTTCTAATTAAGAGCATGAGATGGCTGAATGCAAGCAATGTATTATAACATTTCAATTTTCATGCTGTGACTGTTTGGTTACAGTTTCATGTGCAAGGCCAGCGTTGGTATCAGAAGAACTTCTTTCATGAAATGACCTTTGAATTTTCCACACACAAGGAAGCTCCTGAAGTTTGTTTAGATTTGCAACCAGGCACCAATTACTCTATTAATATTTCCATGGTAGCTTTGAATTTTTCACTGCTTGTTTCTGTGACAACACAAATTACAGGTAAGTCCTGCCATTTATTTTTATGTATTTACAAAAGCACCTAGTGGGTGTAAGGGACTCAAGTGAGTCTGCGTTGTCGATCTCAGTGTTATGTGGTGGGTTGTCAAAGTATTCTTTCCATACTCAAAATTTTCCGTTGTTTGTTTTCACAGATTTTGTAGGGTTCAGAGGCAGAAGGGGGAGAGAAATTTAAGTTCAGAGTGTTAATGTGTCATTTTGGGACATCAGGGAAAAGATAGTTTGGTGGGTTAGACACAAGACTGGTATCTAGGGGAGCTGAGTTAAATTCCCTGCCCTGTTAGAGGCTAAGCAACTTTTTCAGTAAAAGTTCTCTCCACAGTGGAGTTAATAGCTCAGCTGCACTGTGTATGGGTATTTGTGACAACAAAAACAGATACCACTAAAGTCTGCAAGAATCCAAAGTATAGAGTATGGGAATCTGCAAGTACCTCAGACAGATACTTCTGCCTCTAATTGGCAGAGCAAAAAACATAAAAGACATTTGAGCAAATAAACTTCTGAAGGAAGACCCTCAGCTTCATGATTTAGCAAGGTGTATGGCACTAAAATGCCGTGATGAGAGACATCTTATAGCTCTTGTTTTGTTTGGAACAGTTTTGCACCATCCCTGTACTGTCAGACTCTCTGTATTAGGTGAAGTGCAGTGCATGTTTAATGATGGTGTCACTCTTCCTGTCAGGGACACAAATTATAGTAGGTAAGAAAGGTCTCTGAATATCTGTAACTCTATTCAGCCACTAGATGGAATCAATTCTCTTCTGACTGCTTAGGAAGAGCTGGAGATTTGTGGTGGTTTTGAAATTGATAGTATTGCTGTATTTTCAATAATAAATCTGAAAGGTAAAACATCTCTGGTTTCCTAAAGCTGCTGTTTAAGATATACAGTGACCTGTTTGTTTCTCTTTTTTAAATGAAATTACAGTAATGATTTGGTAATTCCATTTCACAAGTTTCCTAATTGTCACTCAAAAGTAGTGGCCATGAGTTCATGAGTACATGTGTCTTTGTAAAAAAACTAGTAAGATCTCTCAGACTTTTGTTGATAGAGGTAATTTTTGAATACATACTCAGAGTAAAGGAATAGCTCTTTACTCTGTCATCCTGTGGTATTTCCTCAATTCTGCAGGATTGCATCAGGTCACTTACTCAGCAGAGCTCTAGAGAACACTTTGCAGCAGGTGCTGTGTGAAATGGTATTTGTGTCTTGGCAGCTGGCATATTTTCCTCTCTGCTGAGTTAGTGCTTAAAAATCCACATGCATAGCCCCAGGAAAGGTCATTGTGTGAAAGTTCGGTCATTTCCATTTTGAAAGAAGATTTTACTACACAAGCCCGTTTATACCTGGTAGTTAGTTTATTCAATGAGCAATAAAATATAGGTGTTGCTCTGTCATATTAGGAGTCTTTATCTAAAACTTGACATGCAAACACTTCTTAATTTTTGGCTTCCATTGGAAAAACCATAAAAGTATGTATTTTTGCAGTTTTTTGCAGGAATTGAGTGAAAATTAAAAAGCCAAGAATGATCTTGTTGCAAAACTTGCCAAATAATGAGAATTTAAATGAGATTAATTGTGTCATTATCTCATCTAAGATGAAAAGGATACAGCTGAAATAATTCTTCTGGCAGTGCTGCTTTGACTTCTGTGTCTTGTGTCTTGAAATTGCATTACCTATGCAAGCAGCTTAATTTATATAAAAACTATTTATAATTTAAGAGCAGGTGTATAATTTTCATATTCATTTGTCCAGTTATTTTGTAGTCATGTATGTAGTTAAACCAGATGGGTTTTTTTCCATGGTGGATGGAATGATCTCAATTTATCTGCCAAATTAATTCTGAAAAGTGGCTTTATTTGCTCTAGTGGTTTTCTGGCTAAATGGTATTGTAAAAATGCAAGACATGACTTAAGCACAGAAGCTCCAGGGAAACTGAGACTTACAAAAGTGTTTTACTGATTATGTTCTCATTGATTGTTTAAGGTTTCACATGCCATCCTTTAAGAAGTACATGATCAGTTGGTCTGTTTCCACAGCTGGGGACAAATCCAGATGTTGTGTCTCCCTGACTTTTACAAACCCCCTACATTTTGAGAATTTGGAAAAGCTTAACTGTGGAGTTTTGAGTAGTGTGAAGAGACATGTTGCAGACAATTGAATGATCACTGCCTTACAGACTTAATTTCCTGACAAGGATAGTAATCTGTGTAAATTTTTGGACTGTTGCAGAATACAATAAGTATGTAAATGCTAGCAATAAGTTTGGGTATTTTTTCAAAAAACCAAGATTTATGAATGCATGTTATGAAAGTTGCTTCTATATCCTGAATATCTATATCTATGCCCATATCCATCCTGAATGAGGATGTGTTATATCCATAGAATTTCTAAAGAAAAAAAGCCAAGAACTTGGGACATAAAAGCCTGCTTTTCTCCCTGGCAAGTAGCATCCTGTAAAAAAAATAGTTCAGTGCTGAGGACAAAGGTGGTTTTGCCTGTCATCTTGTGAGTGGTAAATACAGTCTAGCAAATGCTTCATAGATCATTGTAACGGGCATCTTGCACAAACTTTTATGTTGCCTTAATTTATTTTAGAGAAACTCTCACCACCTGTCTACTTGAAATAGGAAATTTAGTCAATTATCAAAAATTATTAGGCAGTGATTATATTGTAGCTGTAAAAAGATGGTAGCAAGATTGTCTTTTAAGCAAGAAGGAGTTTCGTGTCTGTTTCCAGAGAAGGAAAGGAGTGTCTTGAGGGCATACTTGTGATTACAGTGCTTACACATGGCTCTGTGCATTTTCCTTTTGGAATATCCTTTATTAAGGCATGCTCAGGGGAGGCATTGTTCTTAATTTCACTACCTGTTTTTACATATGAATTTAAGATGATTGAACTTCGTAACTGTTTTTTTCAAGTGTTTGAAAAACAGAATAATAAATAAGGAGCTAGGGCTATTTTACTTTTATGGCTAATGTTCTAAATAAGAGTAATTTCTTCAGTTCAGCCACATTAAAATTCTATTGATATTTGAATCTGTTTGTGAGCTTTGCTTTGAGTAGATTCTTTATGAAAACTGTGGTATTTGGTGAGTTCATGAACGCCTATGTGTTTATAGAGTCTGGTTAGCTTTTTTTTTGGTTTACAGCAGGCCACTATGACTTAAGACATAGTAAGACAGAAGTTTTTCTGGACACTAGAAATAGATCTTTTGTGCCTGAGTTACTGATTACATTTCCTTCTTGTAAAATAATTCATACTAGGTTCAATTATGATTTCGCACTGCTTTTCCTCCTCTTGATTTTCTGCTTAGAATCAAGCTGTATTTTGAGTTTGCTCAAGGCATACTATTCACACATGCTGCTATTTGTTACATATTTGTACATGTACTTTCCAGTGGGTTTGAGTAGGCTTCACCGTGAGTCTGTGTACCTCAGACAATTGTAGTACTTCCTATGTTTCTCAGCTGCTATTCCTTTTGGTTTAGCCCAGGATTTACCTGCAGACCACGTACTCGTGTGTGTCTCATCTCTGTCTTCACATGAACACGTGAGTCAGAAAGTAGACACACAAGCAGAGAGTCTAGAAAGTGAATTAGGAGAATGTATTCCATCACATATTAAGTATAATCTTCTAGAGCCCTGCTCCTTTGTCTCGGTGTGTGGAAAATGTGCTACATTACAGATCAGGTTGTGAGATCTAATTTGTTCATCTGCCCATGAATGTACACACACACATAAAAAGTAGACCATTGTTCTGATCTATTGTAGGATGGAAAAGATTTACACTTACTCTTCCATAAAGGGAGTTCTTTAAGGTCTGGAAAAGGAGGCGAAACCCAAAATCTACCTTCCAGTGAGGAAGTGAAAGACTGTTGGAGGTGTGGTGATCTGACAGCTCTTACTCTGACAGCACATCACATACATCCAGAGAAACTGTCCAGTAAAGTGTGCAGCATCTGAGGACGAGAATTACAAAGAAGGAAGTTTCTGATTTATGTAATGGGGAAACAGGAGTGATGAAAACATGAGCATGATTACTTTTGTTTTAATGTAGGGGGAAATTAGCTGCCAGTCATGTAAAAAATGTCATACATATGCATGCACTTTGTATTTTTGTGCAGAGGTTATTTAAACGCATGGTAATTAAATTCATATGAACACCACTTCTCTATCATTTTTCTGAACTCCTCCATAGTAAGAATTTTTCATAAGTATCTGTGAACTCATGAACATTCAGATAATTTCTCTTATTTTGTTTACAAAGTAATTGATATGGGTGACACAGTCTATGCTTTATAGCCAGTGCTTTGTAAGCGGAATAAAACTCTGATTTCCATACTGTTTGCTTTGGGTGGATTGCTCACAGAAGAGAAAGAAGCAAAAGAAAACATGGTGTCTTCTCTCAGGCCCATTAGCTGAAAGCACCGGCAGCACCTTGCTGAGTTATCTCTGACCGAATTTTCCTCCTCTCCCATGGCCTTCAGCTACTCTGAAGTGCCTTCATCTTGGTGCGTATGAACATATGCCAGTCTCCTGTGCCACACGTCCCATTTAGGCGTCTCCAAGTCGTGCAAGGGACCCCTACACTTGGCCAAAGTCCAGGTGGAAGGCAGAGCTGCAGAGTGCTGAACACAGGCAGGGGATGTAAGAAGTGGCAGGCATTGCAAGCCTGGGTGCTTGCCCTGAGAGTCCAACACAGTGCTGCACCCCTCTGCTTACCTAGACAAGGTCCTAATATCAGTTTAGGAAGTGGGGTGGGAGCAGTGGTGGCTGTTTGCAGGGTCCCAGACCAGACCAGACCTCTTTCACTGAGGTTAGGGGGCTGCCATACCAGGTCCACTCTTGTGGAAGGACCAGGCATGCCCCTAACCCAAATACCCTGAGCCAACAGCACCAAGCTCCCATTCTGCTGCCAGACCCTGAACACCTCCCCCTGGGTCTGCAGAACAGCAGAAGTGAGCACTCAACACAACTCAATTTGTTCCTAGAGATCACAAGGGAAAGGTTCTGCAGGAAGAACCGGAGCAGATGGCAAACCATAGAAATGTCCAGGTGGGGATGAGCCAGGAGCCAGGGATCACCCTGGCTCACCTCCACACACGGCAGCAGAGTCAGACGACCATAACACAAACCTAGAAATGATCTGCACAAGAAGCAGCAAGAAGTAGGCAAATTTATTTTTAAAAGTGGAGT
>QWTY01017896.1:5760-16402 GCA_008033365.1 Pseudorectes ferrugineus | reverse complement strand
GCCATTGTCAGTTCTACCCAAAATCCAGAGAAAGATGAGTTTGCATTTCCACCCCCCAACAGCAAGGAGCAAAACAGTAATATGAGTTTAAAGACAACATGAAATTAAAACTAGCAGTCAAGGTATTCCCTGAGTTTAGGCATCTGTTTCATACCTACTCAACAAATGCAAGTCTTCCATCTTCTTTTCTTATTCTGGCACCGTGATTTTTAACCATTACCTTCCATTTGTTGAACACTTCAGTTCTAGATGTCCCACAAAGGACCAGAATACAGCATAAGCACAGAGAGGACATATGCAGCTGCTGCTAATGAGCTTTTTCTTTACAAGCCCAAACTTTTGTTCTGCTTCAATATTCAGAAAATACAGAGAATTCCATTTCTTCTCTCATCTAATTTGTTCATCGTATCTTGGTTTCTTTACAAAGAAAAACGTGGGAGTTCCAAGGGGGACAATGCGCAGCATCATGTGATGAGGGTAACACATACTACAAGCATTTCCATTTTCTATGTAAGACAATACCTGACACACTGTTTTGGACTGTCATTTTCATACCTAGATTATGTTTCATTTCTGAAAGTTCCTGTTGATGTAACCATTGAAGTTTTTCTATCTCAATCCTCAAACGCCGAATCTAAATATTAAAAATTTAATAGTTAGTAATAATAAACAGGGCGTGGTATATAATGCATAATTATTATATAAAAAACCACGCCCAAAGCAATGAGCCATCATTTACATCAAGGCTCTTTCATATTAACATGAGGACAAGACAGTAGTGTACCCCAAACCAAAGTGTGAAGTATTCTAAATATTTGTTTGCTAGATTTGCTCACCATAAAGAGCACAGGACTCTTTGCAGACAAAAAAATTCTATTAAACTTACTCTTGATTCCTCTGAAACTGTCATGTCTCAGATTTCTGACTGGAATCAAGAACCTATTCCTCAGTGCTGTTTGCATTTATGAGTATGACATTTCATTTATTTTATTTTATTTATAACTAGATGAGGTTTAGAAAAGCAAGGTTTTCTATTCACTGTGGATCAGGAATACAAATATCTTTGCTCAAAATTTTGACTTCCTTATTTTGGTTAAAACAGGTAAATAAATCATTACACTTTGAGCTTTATTTGTTCCCATTCATAGTTAGTTTGCGCTGCTTAATCTGCTTTTTCCAAGGTTAAAAAAATCTCTTAGAAGATACTAAGTCCTACCTTTAGGGAAAATTAAAAGCAATGTATAGCATTTCATTAAAAATGCAAAAAGTTCAAAGTATTTTAAAGAAGTATTAAAACTATGGTCATAATCACATAACTGGAATAACCTACTGCGCTACACAGTTTACAAAAATTTTATTTTCAAAAAAACCGACTTAATTTCTGATTTTAAACAACGTGACAAATGCTTGACAGAAGATTTGAGGACCTGGGTTTGATGGCTTAATGCTTATCTTATAGAGCCCACGTGGTACTTTTTCAGTGTTTTTTTCCACCACTGTAATCATTACTTCTAAAACAGCACAGAAATTAGTATCTCTTGACAATCTCCATATACAATACTTTGTAGATATGGTTATGTGGCACATTTATTTATATAAAAATACTAACTTGCATTTTTCAAACTTAAAATACAAGTTGGTTTTATTTTTAATCTTACACTAACCTCAGCTATTGTACTTCCAGTAGTATTTTTTGAAAGATCATTATATATTTCAGTCATTGTTCCTTTGATGGCATCCATCATCTGAAAAACATAAAGAAAAAAAAATAATTCTTTGATATATATTTTTGATAGATTCCCACTGTCATTTTCATTCAACCCCTCTACTGGGAACCTATACTGCTCCCCTTCTTTCTCTCTCTAAATATATATAATTTACCTGGTTCTACTTACTTAGAAGGTAGAGCACAACAATTTTGATCAGGACTCTGATTTTTAAGTGTCCTGAACTGGTGAACTGCTTGACCTTCTACTTTCCTAAGAAATTGCTATTGATATAATTTATCAACAAAAAATATATAACTATGAATCTGGGGAAGAAACTCAATGCAAAAATATATAGTATTCATTGATTTTTTTTAATCTAAAGATCTAAGAGAGTATGGAAAGCTCATGTCCCTTCCCTCACTGTCACTATGATGAGACCAGTACTACACCACCCCTTCTCTTTAACAACTTAGCACCTGTTTTAATGCATGAACACATGTTTATGGCAAGTTACCACCTGATGAAACTACAGGGTGTTTTAAAAGAAAAGCACAACTTTGTTACAACCTTCCTCCAGAACTTACTTTGCTGGTGTATTTAGCAATATCTGCAGCCACGTCAGCTGAAGCTGTTGCAATTGGCAAGTCTGTGTTAAGCGAGGAAGAAAGTGTGCTTGCAGATCCAGAGCTGGTGACCATAGAAATAGGCTGAGTACTTGTGACCAGGGTTATAGTGGATGTGGAAGTGCTCTGGGTGATCTCTTTTTGCTGCACAGCTAAGAAAAGAGAACATTGAGTGGATCAATCACACAAGGAATTATGAAAACAGTAGGCAAACTTCTACCTTCAATATCTAACTTAAATGTCTGCACATAACCATTTCAGACTTGCTTTATTTATACAGTGGTGCCATCTAATGATTAATTACACAGTGCCCAGCCACTGAACTTGGACATAATTGTATGGCTTAGAGGTAATGAGGCAAATACAACTTTGAAACTTAACATTTTAGACTGGCCAGTGCAGAAGTCTCCCTCAGTTCTAATGACTTATCTGCTGGAGTATTTTAAAAAATGTATGTTTTTAAGAACAAAACTTTTCAAGCTCTTTTTACTGATTGATATGATAAAAGATGTCTTCATTGCCAGTATCATCAGTAGTGGAATTACTACTTAGTAATTGGAATAGTAGTGGAATAAACAACTTATTCATCTTTATGTGCTATATTTTTGTTTATGTCAATTCAGCATATAAGAAATCTATAGATTTTATAGTTTTCACTTGATAGATTTCTAGACTATAATATTTAAGATGGAACGTTGCTATGATGTGCTCAATAGTAAACAATATTGAAAAAACAAACTTATGGGCTGAACATGAAATTTAGCCCATACTATTCAGATATGTATTAAAGTATGATTCTGTTAAAGGTTTTGCATTTAACTTCTCCAGTTTTCACATTTGTTTTTCCTCACTGAATATTTCTGTATCAATTTGTGCAGTCTACACGCAGAAAGACACCACTTCCTCAACACTGCTTAAATGACAGAAACAAAAGCAGTTTGGGACCAGAGAAATGAGCCTCTGTAAATGTCTGTATGTGACCCACCACCTAAACCTCTCTCCTCTGAAATCACCTGCGTGCCAGTGGTGTCAGCAGAGTGGAGAATGTGTCCTCATCAGGCACAGCAGTAAACATTTCCGTTTATTAAGTTGAAATTACAAATGAAGATGATTTACATAAAGTTGCTGTTAAGTGAAGCAACAGCAGCACAGGCCTGTATTACCCTGTGCCTGCTATTGCTGAAAGCTCCAGCAAAGGGATGGTGAGAAAACAGCTGTGAAAACATTCTGAAATGCCAGAGCTGTTTGCTCAGTAAACTAGCATCAAAGTCTTGTTTAAAAACAAGGATTTCAAAGACAAATCCTGGAGCCTGGGTAATTTCATTGTTGTCAAATTATACTCTGAAAAACCCTTCAGATCAGCTGCTTGTCAGATAAAACTGGAAGCAATTTGTAGATGCTGAGGTGACACTGGTAAACATGCAAGTGGAATAGTTAATGGTTTTAGCATATAATCCATAAAATGGTTCAGTTCACCCTTCCAAGTCTGTTATGGCTAAGAAAAGCAACAATATTTATACAGATGCGCACAATTTTTTTGTCATTAAAATAAGGAGACATGACTCTAAATACACACCAGAAAGAGCAGGTATGGTGAGTAACTTGTGTTCTAAAGGCACTTATCAGAGTAGAACCACACTTAGAGATTTTGTGTACACAGAAGAACTCTTGGCTGGGCACCCTTGGAGCACTAAGATCACTACTGGGGAATTAGGGCACCACAGGCACATTGGGTTAGAAAAGTGTGTACCTTTAACTGCTTGTCTTGTCTGATATCTTGTCCCTTGAGAGGACTGAGGCTGCTGTGACTGAGACTGCTGGCTCTGCTGCTGCTGCTGTCTCTGTACCTTCTGCATGTGCCATTTCTGAGAAGATGTCTGGAATTTATTTGAAGAATTCCACACCACCCGCTGCACAGCAGGGGCCGTTTCCTTGGGCAGCAGAGGCCTCTGCTTTTTCACAGGGCTTCCTGTGGCAGCAGAGGGAGCACTGACAGTAGAAGCAGCACTGGTGGTTGGAGTCACACCAGCTGGGGGGGTCTGGGATGCGGAGCGGGTGAGTACTGGAGTTTCTGGTAGAGGCTGGGTGCTTGCACTGGAGGAAGGTGGAGTTTTACCTACAACTAAACAAACGTAAAATGTTATGCCAGCTTTTCACCAACACGTCTGATTCATAATTTTCCATCTAGTTTTTGGAAGAGCCATATATACCTTCTTCCAGTCTGCTTTGAATTATTTTCCTCAAAAGTAATCAATATTCTACAAGTAAAGTCATTTCAGTCTAGTTGAAACTGGTGGCAATTCAGATGCATCAGTAACTAAGCAAAGCAAAAAGTACAAAACCAAGAAAAACCAGCTTGACTTCATTCAGAAGTGTGAGAGGTTAGCACTTGTTAAGATGTTGCTGCCTTACCACTTCCACCTGTCATCCCAATTTCTTCCGGGAGAAAAAAAAACATTCTAAAGGATTAATGTCTGAGCAGTAACTGAAGGAACACTAAAAACTTTCTAAACAACAGTGAACTGACATTGACAACCAAATGCAGATGACACCAAGCTGGGCAGGAGTGCTGATCTGCTTGAGGGCAGGAAAGCTCTGCAAAGATCTTGACAGATTGAACCAATGGGCTGGGACAACTTAATCAGGTTCAATAAGGCCAAGTGCTGGGTCCTGCCCTTGGGTCACAACCACCCCCTGCAGCACTACAGGGGCAGAGGGGCCTGAAAGCTGCTCAGCAGAAATGGACATGGGGGTGCTGGAGATGAGCCAGCAGGTGCCCAGGTGGCCAAGAAGGCCATGGCATCCTGGCTTCTATCAGCAGTATTGTGGCCAGCAGGATCAGGGAAGTGATTGTCCTGCGATAGTTAGCACTGGTGAGGCCACACATCAAGTACTGTGTTCAGTTTTGAATTCACTCTTAATTTCACCCAGAATATGTATTATTTCGTTGCCTCTCTATCAAAGTAAAATTTTAGGATTACTTATTATTTCAACCACCACTGGTTTAGACCACATGAATCAGTGGTTCTGAAATTCATAAAGCTGCCTTGCTTAATAAATTTTTAAACAAAACAAGAATCCCCAAAATTACAATTCTCCTTTTATTTTATAAGCCTATTTCTTGATTACCTCATAGTAACATTTATGCATTAAGTTCTAAGATTCAAAATTCAGGAGCATTAAGTGGTCTTCTAAAGTATGCTTAGTTAATGGATTGAAAACACAATTTTAAATAAAATGATTGAGCCAACACGCTATAAAATACCAACAAGAAGATAAAAGTTACATGAAGAGTAAAATATTTTTCAATCTAACCATTTAAATCTGGTTTTCTATTTTCTGTTGTCAAAAGACTAACATGCAAAACAAGCTTAGCAAAAGCACATTACTCATTAATTGAGATTGCTTTCTTCTTTTAGCAACACAAGAACAAGGTACAATATCTCAGAGACAACAAGTGATTTAGTTGTTCTTTTGATTATGACTGAGAGTATTTATATTGATTTGAATGGGTTCTTACGCAATTTCTATGTTTGGTAAGTTCTAATTTCTTCTATACCTGAAACATTGGGAGGTCAATGGAAATTTAAAGATTCAACTGAACGTGGTAACAATTGCAAAATAAACCCTACATTTGTCACAGAGCAAAAATTAGGGATATTCATAGTTCTACACTGCTGAAAAGAAAACAGTAAAACAAATTTTGTTTAAAGCAGAAAGTACAATGGGCACTGAAAACTTTTTTCATAATCACAAAGGATGAACAATCACTCCTAAAAATTGTTTTAATACAGATATTTCTATCTTAATGCAAAAATAAAGGTAGCAATTCTATCTTTGGTAACAGCCCTACAGAAGAGAAGAAAAAAAAAGGAAGTCATTTCATCCTACCATCTTGTTTAGGAGAGGGTTCTTTAGATTCTTTCTTGTTTTTCCTTCCTTCACGAGCACAATGATCATCTCCTAGATCGATGACGAGTTCACTCTCAGAATCAGAGTCCAGTCCTAGATGCACCGTTGGAGAGTCTGTTTCATCTTTACCTTTCAGCTTTTCTTTTGCAGGATGCTGTAAACTCTTTCCCTTTTCAGAAAATTCTTTTTCAGTGTCTGAAATGGCCTTTTCCTTGACCGGTTCTTCTGTTTTCTCCACTTCTGGACTTGTGCTTTTAAGTTCCTCCTTGTCTTCATTCTGTGCTGGAGGCTTAGGTTTTTTTTTCAAGCTCAATGATTCTTTGTCACTTCTTGTACCTTCCTTGTCCTCACCATCCTCTTGATCATTCTTTGATTTCTGATCCTCATCGCTATATTCGCTGTCACTGGTATCGGATTTTTCAGAATCTTCAGAGTCACTGTGTTCTACTGCAGTATAAACAGCTTCAGATATTTCATTTATTCCTAATTGTGGGAAGGAAAGTACATTCCATGCTGACATCAGACTGACTGACATTACCAAGAAAATACTCTATATACTGGGACAAAGTGTACACATACCATTATCTTAACTGTCAGTCCTTAAGCTAAAAAGCTTAGTGCCCTATCCCAGCACCACAATGTATAAGAATAAACTTCTACATACTCCAAATAATATTTTTATTTCATTCAATGGCCCTCCTTTCACTGCTTTTTCCCACTACCTGCAAGATCTTTTGTTCAACTCAGGATCCAATGCTGGCAAATACAAAAATGAATTATTTTTATCCACAAGAAGCCACCTTAAAAATCAGCAACACTATTCACCTGATTATAGTTGGTTACTTACGTTCATTCTAATTTGTGCAACTGACTCAATTTAGGCAGAATTCTCCAATTTTTCAACATGCAAAGCAAGTAAGACCATAATCCTCTCACACTATCTACATCAGAATGGTACAAAAACAGGTTAAAAGATGAAAGCTTTTTGATAAAAATTTGAAGAATCAGGTTTCACTGTGTTATAAAGCAAACTAGTTCAGTGCATTCTACTTGCCTCAAACAGTTCAAATATCCTCTACTCTTGTTTTAAAATGTAAAATATTTACGGTTTTACTATTCAAAAACTTATTTAACCTCCAATTTAAGTGTATCCTTCTGATGTCCACTGTGTTCTCGAGGGACACTCACCCAGTTGTGCTTTACAACTCTCTATGGTCTTGTCAAGGTTAAGCTGGAACCTGCTGCGGATCTGCCGTTTGGGAGAGATGAGCTGCACGGGGGTGCTCTGCTGCTGGACCGACTCGCTCAGCTCCTTCAGATCCATCTCAGCTTTGCTACGATCTGCAAAAAGAAACAGAAACTAAGAAAAAGATTTTACAAAGAGAACCGAGATCACTATCCAGATAAAACAAGTTTCATCAAAGAGCAATGCAGACAATCTGGAACATACTGCGCTTTTTTTTATAATTATGGGCTAAATAATAACTCTAAAATGACTTCGCTACAAAAAATGGATTCTTCCTCTCTTCACACACAGAACACATGCATCAGTTATGGGGACATTTTCTCCATCAATGTGAATTTATCAAGAAATCCCCATTCAGGTTTGTAAAGCTGTCTGACAGCACCTCTACTAAACTACTGCTGTTATTTACTACAGGTAGTACTACCTTCACAAAGAAAATTTAATAGAAATTTAATTAGAAAATAGAATTTAAATAGAAAATTAAAAGTCTTTATAATCATCATTTAAAATCCAAAAGTTAGGTCATGAGAATACATATAAAAATGTGGATTGTTTCACTGGATAGATTAGTAAGTTCAAGATAATACAGTATATGTCAGCAAAATCTTGAGTTTTCATCAACGTGTATAGAATTTTCACTCTGAAATGCACACATCTGTCTGCAAAGAGTACACACTACAGTGCTACGGCTGAAACTGTCATAGCAACTAAGTTTCACATTTCTGCTTCAATTTTCCCATTTCAGAGATGTATGTCTCTAGCATAAGTCCTTATCCTTTACCCTTGGCCAGGAGTGCTGACACTCCATCAGTGCTCAGGGCACTGAATCAGCTGGAGTTACTTGGGGGAAGAGGAAGGACCCATGAAGAAGGGGGAAAGAATGAAGAGAAGAATCACGTTTGGCCAGCTCAGCTCCTTCAACTGGCTCGTGGTAGGATCAAAAAAGCCAATGCCATATGCTGAAAAAGACCAGAGGCCATGGAGAAGGCAAAAGGTAACACTGGCACAATGAGCATTTCTGCTTTATTTTCAAGTTTCATTCCAGAGCAGTTAAATATGACACAGTGTTGCCTTATTTTACTTCTTATATATATATATATATATATATTTATTTACAAGACATTTTCTATTGATGTACAACTTAGAGAAACGTGAAATAAATACAAAAGGCTGAACCAATGATTCCTCTGACCAGACATCCTTTTTAAGTTTGAATTTCGTATCAAGGTACATTCTTATTGTTTTCTGCCTCTGTTATCCAAGGGCAGGTCCTATAAGAGGGCAGGTTTTTTCCCCCCAAATCCCTGTATATCTTGCTCATTCACACCTCCATTTCTCAAATTAGCAAGTCTGCCAGTAACAACAGATGGCTCATTTCTATTATTTTTCCTTCCTTTTTGCTGAATTGCAGATCATAGAGTCCTCCTAGCACTCTGCTCAAGATACAAAGTGTCTTTGTTTTCTGGACTCTCTGTTTTTGCAGAGAGAATCCCTGTTCACATCACGTATGACAATGAGACACAGTGACTTATACTGGAAAAATTCTAACATCCACAGAAGAATCCATGTCTGGCACAGCTGACACTATTAAATGAAGACGGGTTGCCATTTTCACTCCCATCACCAAAAAGTGTATTTAACAAAGGAAATTCCCCTAAACCTGACAAAACCCCAGATATTCTACTTGAAAGCATACAAGCACTTCTTTTATGGTATTGCTCATGGACCATAGCATCGGATTTTCTAATTTACGCTGTTTATTCAAAGTGTTCTGTGCTCCAGCTGATGTCTCCCATCTGTGGCTCAAACAACTGCAGCACTAAGTATTTATTAATGTTTTTCCAAATGCATCAGCTGCAGTGCAGCAGAAGAAATTAATTCTACAATTATGTCCACACATATAGCATGATCCACCGAAAAACAGACTTGTGAGCTTGTATCCAGAATCAGACTATCTGTAGGGCACTGAAGACATGAATTCATTATTTGAACTTAAGCCTTCCTGAAATCCATGGCTAACATCAAGGGGCAAAATCCTCGTTCTCTGTGCAATATCATGTGGAGGTAAAAAGTAGCCAGAACTGAATCAGAACGCTCACAGGAACAAAGCATGACTGAGGAAACTGATTTACATCTGTTTGGCTTGCAGAACTATTTTACCAACTTAGTACTTACCTACTCCATCTTTCAAAATTCCACAATCCCAAAATTTACTTCTAGGGAGTTTCAAGACTTCAAGAATTCTGCTAATTCCTTTCCTCCATCTATCTCCCTAGAGAGGGATGGTCAGTGAGGAAGTGATGTGAAGGTAGCAAGAGAGAAGCCCTAGTAAATCCTAAATCCTAAAGATCACAAGAAAACCTTGCCAGCAATTCACTTGAGAGAGACTGAGTGGTGAAGAGCAGCAATGTTCACATCATTACAACCTTTAGAAACTTACCTACTGTTTAGACACATTCATTTGTACAGTTCAGCTAAGAAAAAAATTATCCTTTAACTACTTCCTTTCATCAACAAGAAACAATAACTTTCTTTTACAAAATAAAAAACCCAGTAAATTTGATGAAACAATAATTACACATGTGCCTCATTTAAAGACCTTTGTTCACTTAAAGCCACATACAAGCACGTTTGTTCATACTATGCTGCACTGACACCACCATAATTTGTTCAGCTGTAAGAATATTAGGTTTTCAAACGTCAAGACTAACCAAGGTTAAGATTCAGAATGCTTCCTGGAGTGGAAGTTCTTTCTTGCTTAGCAGAAATTGGCGTTGATGCTTGAGGAGAGAAAGGTTTGGGGCTGCCTGACAAGCTCCCTGCTTGACCTGTTCTTGTTGCTGCTGGAGAAGCTGAAAAAGTACAAAATTAATAAAGACAGATTTAAAACTAGAACACCTAATCATGACAATTCTAACTTTTATTTATTTCCACTCTCCATTCATTTTGATAGCTACAACTATTTTCTGCTATTTAAATGGAAGGGGTTTAGTCACTTTTCAAGATTATTCATTCCTTCTCAATGTGACAGAAAGAACTGTAGTTTCTTATCTGTGATACTGAAAGTTAAATGCATCTTTTTTTCTAAAATTTCTTCATAAACCAAGTAATAATACAGCCTATCTTTAAAAAGCACATGGAATTAAACTAGT
>QWTY01017895.1:0-17835 GCA_008033365.1 Pseudorectes ferrugineus | reverse complement strand
ATTTGTGGGCCATAGCTAACTTCGAATGCAAGAAAGCAAAGCCGGGTTTCTTGGGGAAGAAAAAGGTTTTATGGCTCAAAAAAGAATATTAAGAACATCTGGTCCAGCTTTCCACAATGCTGATCAAAAAAAGCTTCAAATAGGTTTCTAAAAATATAGTGCAACTGAAACAGAATTTAAAGACAGCAGTGCTAACAGGCTCAAAATGATGCAGATTCCACAACGTCCCGAGGCAAATCATTCCCCCCACCAGAGGGGAATTGTCCTCCCCAATAAGTGTTCTGCATTTTATTCTTCAACTGATCCTCAACCTCCACCTTCCTGACACTGTATTTATCAAATTAAGATTAACAAAGCTATTGGCTACCAGACATCTTTCCCACACAAACTGCTGAGCCACAACATCACCTCTGTATTCTTTGCTCAGTGGCTCCAAAAACTGTTTTCCACAAATTGTCATTCTTTTGGCCATTTCCTCTCCGCTTTTTTTTTTGAAGTGCACTTCAAAAATAGATTCAATTTCTATTACTGGGTCTCAAAAATGCAGCTCTTGGACACTTCTCAATGGAATCAGAGACTAGAATTCTTATATGTTGAGTCCAACAGCTGAACAATCTATCTTGTTTAACAATGAACAAAAATAACTTCAGTTTAAATTACATTTTTATATGACAACTATCAAGTCTGAAAGTGTACTTCGCCAGTTGTAACAGAAATGTGGATTCACCAAAAATGAAAAGTTTCCTACATTTAGCACATTATTAATCCCATTCTGTTCTGAACCTCTCAATCATATCAAAGTAAATTTCCCCTTTCTAAAAACAAATACACACTAACAGTTGCCCTACCCTGCCCTCAACAATCTAGTATCATTCAATTTAAAATAATTGTCAATGCATATTTGCCCCTGAAAAAATGGAAGCAGTGACTTTTCAAAGGCCATGGTTCCTTCATACATCACAGTAAGAAAAGAAAACAAGAGTCAAACAGCCTGGCTTGCATGTTAGGCTGCAAGCCCACCTACGGATAACCAACTTCATCTAAAAATTCATGCCAGCCAACAATTTATTTCCCTCTAAGATACTAGCAGCAAATATACACAGTTGCAAATCGTATTTCAGGTTAATAAATGTGAGTGTCCAAAACTGGAATTAATATAACCTAAAGAACAGTGGAGGCAGAGCAGGGAGAAGTAAGGAGGCAGTGGGAGTAGTAAGAGAGAATAAGCAAGTGAAGTGAAAAAATATTTATGCATTTAGGAAACAGACTGTGCTATGACACACTGCCAAGTTAAATCATTCCCGCAAGTGACATGAATTAGAGAGGCAGATTTCATCATGACAAAGCACCCTCACTTAAAAAATAGGAGAATTTACTGTTCTTAATAGAATTTTCAGTAGATTTATGATAGTAACAAGAAAAACACTGAAGAAAAATACCTGCTGTCTCAAGAGCATGACCAAGACTATAGAAAATATATGAATTTGATTTTCTTAGTCACTTGAAATCATCTTAATTACCTTAGAAATAATTAACGGAATCCAAGGGTTTGCAGATATCAAAACAATTTTTCTCAGTCCAGCAGTTTATTTTACTACACAGAAGAGAAGCATCCCCATCTTTACCACCATCAAAACCCCAGCACAGGTCCATGCACAGTCATCTTCCCACTCCCTGTCCTGCATACTTACTGATCTTTTCCATCTCACTTCCTTACTGCCACCAGAAACAATCTTTAGAATGCCCTCTACAAATGAAACACAACTAACACCCATTTATATATGGTTCCAGCACCCTAAAGATTTGCTCCATTCACATCTGCCAATAAAGATGAACAATGGAGAATATTTTCATGTCAGGATGCTGAGATGCACAGCTCTCTGAAACACACCCTGAAGGCACAAGGGACAGACCCTTCATTAAGTGCACTCATGTGAGTGAACAGAGAGCAGAAGTGTCACACAGTACCACAGACATGCTAACCCTTTATGCAGCAAGCAGACTTATTACCACCTGCTTTTGTCTTATGTGCTGAATTGTTGTTCTAAAAAACAGTAAATAGCACAACTGAATCCAAGGCAATTCTGGCTATTTCTCCTTTACATACCTCTGCAGGTCCACAATTTCATTGTTTAATGTATCAAGTTCTTTAATTGCAGAAAAATCTGCTACAGAATTCGGTCCTTGAGTACTCTGAAAGATAAAAAATAAACACTGTTAGTCCAGAGCTTATGCTGTCCAACTACTACATTCACTTTACTTTTTGTGGCAACATGAGCTATCCTCTTGTAACAACTGCTGGTAGCGTTGTATTTCAAACTTTCAATCTTAGAAACCCCCAAAGAGTACCGACGTTATATCAGCAGAACACAACATACAGCCAAAGCATGGAGAGAATTCAATTCAAAGAGAGTCAGTCTCTCTCCTGCAAACCCTTGAAGACACCTTCCACAAAAGCACAGCACTACCTTATCATACAAAAACCCATAGGTCTTGTTCTAAAATTAGATTTATCTTACAGCTAATGTTCAGTTGGTTTCCTGGAATTAATTTGAGAGAGGTTTGCTCACTACTTTTATATTTCTTCACCTTGGTGATCCTCCCGTTGCAGAGTACAGACACTGATTTGCAAGGCTTTAAGGGATACTGAGCTCGTTCAACATGAACCTCCAGAGTACTCAATGAAACTTGGATAATACAAAGTCACAGGGTAACTTACACCAATGAGTTCCCATTTACTTAGTGTCTTTATAAGACAATGACTGTAATACAAATTATTTGTTTCAAAAAAAGTACACATAAATGGGTAGAGAACAAATGCTGAAGACAGAAATTAGCAAATGCTGTAATTATCTTCGGTGCCTTGTCACAACATGAACATGCTTAGAAAGCAACAGCCACTGTAGCTACCTCCTATAAATACATCAGTTCCTTCAAGTCTTAAATAAAGTCATCCAGGACAAACACAACATTCAGAGGACAAGTATATATATATAACTTAGAAGGCAAGTGATACCCCCAAAATAACACAGAAGTTTTTAAATGCTGAAGTGTCTCTACAGATTAATCAAGATGTTATTAACTATGTTCTTACTCAAATTGATACTCTGAAAAAGAACAAAAAAACCAAGAGCCATGAAGACCTAAACTGTGAGCACACTGTGGCTGAGAATATTATTCAGCAGAGCTACAGACTATTCATGCAGATTTTACTAGCACAAATGGTATGAACTGGGAATTAAAAAAAAAAAAAAAACAACAAAAAATCAACCATACAGTTATTCTTAAACTGATTAGTGTACAGCTTCTCGAATGGGCAAACTAGCAATGATGTTTAATTCTGTTCTACAGGAATTACACAGGAGTTTTGCAGAGCTGATCATGGCATTCTAACGGGAGTTTTTACTTCTCCTAGGACAGGGATAGAAGGAACACATGGAAATATTAGCTGCAAGGAAAATTTTTTCCGGGCCTCTTTCTTTCACCAGTTAAAGACATTCTGCACACTAATGCCAGCATCAAACTTGAGGAAAATGTAGTTCAATCTTATTTTCAATTGTTCAGGAGAACTGGTGGGGGGGAGGAACATAAAAGCCAACATTTTTTAGCTTCAATATACTTGTTAACAAGGACAGAAGTTAGAACCATAGGCTGCCATTTACTACACTGCAACTTGCATGTAAACAGCACTTCGAGTTTTTAACTCAAAGTCGTAATAAAAGGAAGTTCCCATCAAAATTCTTTGAGAGGACCCTACATAAAAATTGAATTTTCATGGCTTGTAATGCAAGTGGTGATTACAAACAGTTCTAGGTAAAGAAACGCAGCAACAAGTTTTAAACCACAATGGAATACCATTTTACTTACTGATATTTCTGCTACCACCTTTATATTGGCCAATTCAGAAGACGACACCTAAGTTGGTTTTTTGGGTTTCTTTCACAATGTAAGCCACACCACATCAAGAAAACCAGCAAAAAGCCTATCTCTGCCTCCTGTTTTTATCCTTTGAGTTCAAATCTTGAGCAATAATCTTGGACAAAAAAGTTCTTTCATATCAACAAGACAACACCTCTTTTGAAAAAGCTCAAAACGAGCTGAAGGTTCAGCTCAATTTAGTAAAAAAACCTCTTGTTAAGGATTTACAGAGCTAATTGAAAGCTAACTTACCTTCTTACACAATATTCTTACTCATCATTTAAGTTAGCAATGAAATAAAAATCACATTGATGTCTTGGAGAGTTTTCTAAAACCAATTTACACCCACAGAACAGCAGTAACCAACACTGATCTCACCTAATGTGTTCTAATCACTAAATTTTCTGCGATATCCTTAGTAAACCCATGGGTATTAATCCTAATGACAACTGCCAAATGCCACATCGGGCTACTACTCTTGTCACCACTTCCCCAGCAATTTCACCAGGAGGACACAGCGTTTTCTCTTTTCAGTTTAAGCAGCCAACAGGAGCAGCCCCAGAGGCCTGGGCTCAAGGGAGAACCTCGGGGTTATTCCGGATGAACGGCGCTGGAAATCGGCAGAACCCGAGACCGCAACACACGGCGACACTTGAGAGATGTGCTGAGCTAATTCAGTGACTATGTGAGAGTCTGAGAAGGATGTTCATTATTAAACCAACAGACAGTAAATATTAGAAAAGCAAAGTTTCTCTAACCTTGAGAAAGCAGAGTTAACAAACTGACAGAATAATAAGGATGAAAAGCAGAGTGGTGCAGAATGGAAAAAACAGTCCAAACTAGAAAAGAGACATAGAAAGGAAAGCAAACATACAAAAAATATTAGTAGAGTTGCAAATAAAGCAATTACTTTTTAAAAACAGAATGTAAAAACAAATCAGATACCAGTTACAGAAACTCAAAAAAGTAGTGCCAGATTTTGAGTTTCGTTTTTTCAGGTGCGAATTTTTCATTCTGTTTAAGAAAGTTGCAGAATTTGGTCAATGTATTGCACAACCAAGAAAAGGTAACTCACATCAGACTTCATGATGTGCAAAACATGTAATAATTTGTGATGACCTCTACCATTCTGATTAACTACAAACTGAACTGCTGAGGTACAATTTACTGCTGGATTAAGATAGATGGCTTAACAGACTATGGAGATATCTAAACTATCTGTGAGGTATAAAATGGAGGACCATCTACTTTTAAAACTTTAAATATATAATTCTAAACTTTTAGTTCACATTGTTTCCAAACTTACTTATTAAAAAAGATTGATGTAAAAAAGGTAACTGAACACATTAGGAGAAAAGCACTGAACTTGTGCATGTCATTTCAGATGGAAACTAAAATTTCTTTAAAATGGCAGCAGCAGGATTATTCTTTTAAAAAAGAAAATAATGCTTTCCCAACATAAGATCTCTCCGCTTGGTTGGCAGGTGTAATAAATGACAGCTTCATTTTGAAATATGGATGGAAGTTTTTTGTCAATTCTTTGCACCTAAGACTTGTTTTCTTCCTGATATTATGATAAATTTAAGGTATGCCAGCACTTGAGGTTGCTTCTTGTGTAGCCTTTGAAGTTAACATTATTTGTTTGAGATTTACACCAAAAATGCCAAACCCATCCTTACCTTCTGTAAACTGCCACCCCTGTCTGAAGGTGGAATCATCTCTGGAGTCAGAGCCTGAGGTGGATCAATGCCCTTTGTTAACTTCTGATTAATTAAATAGAAAGCCAAAGCAAACTGTTCCTTTGAAAGCTTTCCGCAGTCCTTGGTGTCACAGAGAGCCCTGTACAGAGATGCACATGAAGTAAAAAAAAAATCCTCATTTCTCCAAGTACAGCCCTACTTAGTGTACTTGCTGTCATTTACAAATGTGAAAGTTGCTAGGGTGTATCTCCTCTCTAAAACCAAACAACATAGACACAGGAAATACCACTCAAACACACAAAACCCCTTTCACTTTGCATGATGAGGCCCACAGCTCTGCTCTGGTGAAAGGCACAATCTGGGCTGTAGGTCACTAGCAACACCTTCACAGCCAACACAAGTTTATTCACAACTTCCTAATTTTCCTAAACCAGAGGTTCTGTTAACCATAACTTGGAAAAAAAAAGTTGTTCCTATCAGAGTCTCCTGCAATAGCTCATAGTGGGGAAAGAATTAAAAAAGCAGTGAGTGTAATGAAGGCATTGCTGTAATGAATGTAATGCAAAATGAATGCATAGCTGTAAGGGAAGACAAGTTGTAGAATGGGATGGGACATAAATCTTGCATGCTAACAATTTTATAGAAACAATTCCCTTTTCCAGTATGTGGGTAGGATCAGTGATTAAATACCTGTGATGTATGATCTTATGATGTCTTAACTACACAGGGATGGCTAAAGTGCAGTATTTGTAAAAATCTGTGTTCAGACATAAACCTATTTTCCACCCATTTCTATCCCAAAGCAGAAGCAAGTAAGTTACCACTGAATATACAAAGGCCATGCTATCATATACAAAAACCTCACTTTGAGAAATGTCAGCACAGCAAGAAGTGAGAACGATGCCATCATCTACACAGCTGTCACAGGGGAAAAAACCTACCAGATATGCGCAAGGAGAGCAGAAGGCAGTCCTGTCTTCAGGAATAGTTCTCTGGCTTCCACACCTGACACAAATCCATCCATGTCCTTGTCAGTTTTCACAAAGATCTCATCGTACTTAATTTTGTCTGCAGGCGATACAACCCACTGAAGGGGGGTGAGGATGGAAGGGAAAAAACCAAAACCACAGTACTAAGATACAGGCAAGCTCTGTTTCCAGTTCAGAGTTACATAATTCAAGGACTACAGCACAGATTTTTAAAAAAGTGATACAGGTGCCTAGTTCATGAACCAGTTTTATCCTCCAAAATAGACATGCAGAGATCCTCAAGCAACTCCAAAAGTAGAAGTGAGGCATTTCCCTCAGTGAAGCACCAAGGCTGCTTGGTGCTGCTCTGCCTCTTTGCCTACGCAATAAAGGCATCCCTTGGAGGCTGGATCTGCTCCCTCATCGCTGTGCTCAGTCACAGCCCTGCTGACTGTCTGGCTCTAGCAGTTTTGTTCCCCTTTACACAGCTGGGGAGCTTTAGCTGGAGGGACTGGAGAGCTGCTCAAGCCCAGGTTGTTAATAGTCGGCACATTCTAAATTGAAGAATTTACATCTGAACAAGGTGAAGACGGGAGTTAGAGCCACTTCTGTTACTTGAGCAATTTTTCACAACACTAAACTAGTATAAAGATGTTTGGGGTTTTTTGAGTGAAAATGGCTTCAAGTGCATGTATGGATGCTAATTAATTTCAGTGCACACAGCCAATTAACAGATGACTCCCAAATGGTGCTGCATACAAACTCACCCAGAATGGCACTGGCTTTGCAATACACACAGCAAGACTTACCTTCAGGCAAGGAAGTTTCCAGATTAACACCTTGGCACTTCCAAAATTAAGATGCCAGTTTCTTACTGATTACTCAAATAAGGGTACCCAAATGTCCAAGCAGCATTTGATGCATTAAGTACCACAGTTCTTACCTCAAATACCCTTATCAATTTTTTTTCTTAGTTTTAAGAGAATAAGTTATAATCTGCTTGGAAAGACATTTCCCAAATTCTGGTCTCTAAAATGATAAGGAGTAAATAAGATGCCCGGGGAGAGTAAGAGGGATCAAGTTGCTTAATAACCACATTCAGAACAAAAATCAAATCTCCTGTGTCTAGGTGGATATCCTGGACCTTTTGTTTACTTTTCCCATGGCTTGCATTTACCTATTCCATTTTAATTCAGGTCTTCTCCAAATTGAACACATGCACACACACGAGTGCCACAATTTGTTTTAAGAACTTGTCCGTATTCAAATCAGTGTTCAGCCAGAAGACTTGTGCTCTGCAGGTATGTACCTGGACTATTTTTTTTTGAGCTTGAAATAATTTTTTTAAAAAATGTCTTCAAAATCTGTACTAAACAATATTTTTTTATCCAACTGTTTATATCTGAAGACACCTAGAAAAAGTAAAACAGTGCAAATTTTACACCTCTCCATCTGGTCTTCCCATCAGCCTCTCAAAACCAATCAACAGGGCAAGAAGCAAACTAAAAACCTGTATCAAGACTCTTCATACAGGCAGTCTCTGAAGCACAGCATTAAGAGCAAAAATCTTCTAACCCCCAGTAACCTCAGAACTGTACCTGTGTTAAAGGTGTTTTGGCAGCTAAGATGCCTACAGGTGGCAAGGACTGATGAGACTCTTTGGTGGATGCTGAAGATGGAATTAATGGCATTGCTCCTGGAACACTGAGAGGTTTTCTCTTGGATGGTGGCACCAAAGCTGCAGGCAAGGACATTGGCACTGGTTCTTTCTCCAAAGCACAGTATACCAAAAACATGGCCTGAACAAGAAAAATACCGTGTCTGGATGTAAATATATTAGAAATATATATACATATATATATAGACAGAGACTAAAGAATTAGTTAATGAATAACTTTGTAGCATTTTTTCCTTGTGTTTCCCCTTTACAAGCTCCTCAACTGATGCAGCTCATTGCCTTCTAAATTGTGTTTTTCATTATTACTTTCTTTTGAGGTTCAGTGCTTAGCAAGTGAAGTTCAACATCTTTTAGAACATTAAAATAATTCTCCAAGCTTGTACCAGTATTTGTGGAATTTTATTTGAGAGAAGACTTCAAACACTTTAATTTATCACCATTTTTCCACAAATTGCTCCACTTAGCAGCTAATTCTTTTGTTGTGGCCATCTCTTATTTAACACTTCTTACATTATTTCATCAGTCCTGGCATTAATAGTGTTAAAATTCTAACTTACTACAAACTTTCCTCAAGGATACCTTGAGGCATTCAAGTTCTATAACTACTGAAGGTTAAGGTGAAACTCAGTGAAAATACTCAGTGTCTCATGGGACAGCAGATCTCAGGTTTAAGTTTTTAATGGCTCATTTAACCTACAAAGAAAGTTACTGCTGTGTACTGAGAGACATTCAACAAACTGACAGAAACATTAAACAGCACTAAAACTTGATTAAGGACTCTGAATAAAGATCATAAATGAACCACACAGTGCATCTATTTTAAACCCTACCATCAGGCTTTCAAAATCCCAAGAGGCAGAAGATACTTACAACTGCAAACTCATCTCGATCCAACATTCCATCACGGTCAATATCACTCAATTCCCACACCTACCAAGAAAAAGCAGAATATAGGGATCTTTGACTAAACTGCAGCAGTTTCCTACCTAAAACCTCATTAAAAACAAATGTGAGAACAGCCTCCCTCTCCACCATATCTCAAGTTCTATTAAGATTAACAGCATTACTTTTCAGTGAGCAATGTAAATTCACATAAACAATGCAAAAGCAGAGAGATGCTTAAGCTGGAGACAGAGGCACCCTGCCCTGACCCAAGTGTTAACCCATACACTGCAGTTGGAGGTGATCTATCCAAACAGCAAAAGAAATTTTATTTTTCAGTTTAATAGTTGCACTCCTAAGATCTTATTTAATAGTTAGGCTCATTACTAAAAATCTTCAGTTTGAAAAACAGGTACTGCAGAGTGCAGCACAGGTATTATTTGTGAACTGACAATGAAGAAGAAAGATATTCTTACTCGTCCTAAGATATCCACTGGCAGTTTTGAGTTAAGGAGTACAGGTTTCACCTTATCCCCTGACAACAGTCCATTCACTGGATTTAGGCTGTCAAAAATAGCATCATACTTGACCTTGTCTTCCAGCTGCAGGGGCAGAAGAAAAATATTACTTAGGCTAACAGTCACACTCATAGCCTAAGAAGCAGTAGTTCTTTCAAAAGTGTTAACTTTTTATAATAAACACACATTGCAGTTCCTGATGCTTATAAGAAAACATCAAAAAGATATTATTTTTAAGTCAGAGACTCATCAAAACCCTCTGAGATTTCTTTTCCAATTATTTTCATGGCTTCAGGTAACAAACCCTTTTTTTTCTTTATTTTAAATTTCTAAACATGAAGAGATTTCCCAAGGGTCAAGTGTTCTTATTAAATTAGGTCGATTAGCCCAATTACAGATTTGACAGGAATGGTAACTATGATACTTTAGAAATGCAGCATTAGATTTTTCTCAGAAAGACATGTTTTCCTGCAAAGCAGGTAACAGTTCTAGGTAACAGCTAATATTTAGTTTACCTTTACAGCCCATGGTAGATCACTTGATGCTGTTCCACTGAGTAGCAAAGGACTACTAGTATCAGTCTAGGGAAAAACAAGGAAAAAACCACCAAACACATTAAAAGAGACACGATTTTGACTTTGCAAAACCACCCCCTTATTTGAAAAGGTGCTTCTCAAAGCCAGAACTGCATTTTAGTCATTCATACCAAAATTTAGAGCAAAAAATTTGAAATGTTTATTCCATTAAGGACGATACTAATAGAACAAATATCACATATCTTCAAATTATACACAATTTTATATTCAAATGCCCACTAGAACATGTAGCAGCTTATTCCACATTGCTTGATTTTCCCCTGTTGTAGGGCCCCACTGCCCTACAACATCACCCTCTGAAGTGTTTGGTATTTATAACAAACCCTTCTAATTGTTCACTTAAAAGCAGCTCTTACTAATATGTTCAATTAAAAAAGAAATCTTACAAATCTTGGTGGAGGAACAGGCAAGTTAAGACTATTCAGGGAAACATCCAATCCATTCTGTGCACACGCTACAAGTCGCAAAGCCACAAAAAATTCCTACAGGGAAAAAAGAGAAATTTTGAAGGATTTATTATACAAAAACATAATTTTAAAAAAGCCCTAAAATTTCAGAAGAATTAAGAGCTTTTCTAGTATTGCTGTATATTTGAAAAGCTGCACATGGCTTCAAAGGGGGTCAGAAAGTGACAGAAAGCAGCAGCCAGAAACTGCTGAAGTATTCCAGCAAGACAAATTTTGCAATTAATTTTCCAAGAAATTGGTAACTTCCTGGCCAGTGTAGTCATTCTCAGCACTCTGTTCTTCTAGGACAGAACAGTGAAAATTTGAAGTGTAATTACAGCTGTTTATCTTGGAGGAACTGAGCTGATCCCAAACATGGTTGATGGAAGCGGAGGAAAACAGAAAAATGAACCAAAAGAAGTCCAAAAAACCCCAAAATTGTTTGGTAGGCATTACAACCTCCTCCTCTTCCTACCATGGGAAGAAGCAGTTCCCTCTCCACAGACTGTTATTTAAGGAGCTGTATTTCACATCAAACAGCAACACACATTAGAGCTTGTGGTAGCACCACTGAGAGGTAAAGCCTGTCCCCACACTGCTCATTGCCACAGCTTGGGAAGGACAACTCCAAAAAGAATGTACTAATGTCAAAGTCCACCAAAATTAAAGACATAAGAGGTTTGAAGATTTTACAAGAATTTTAATTTCTGCATTGTTTCCTACAAGATTATGAGGAAAAAGTCACCTTCTTAGTAAATACAGTACATTAAACCTTAAATTACTTCTCAGCAGATTGCACAGCTACACATCAGCCCATTTTACAACCTGGAGAAAAGCTGATGAGGCAGCTGAAGGCTGTTTAATTTATTGTAGCTTCCACTCAAATGGGAATTACATAGCCAGATAAAACTAGAAAAATCTGTTAGAAAAATCTGTTAGAAAAACTGCTTTCCTGAACCAAAAATTTCAACTTTCATCTTGTTTCAAGGCTGGGTAATGGTTGGAGTCATACACCACATAAATAACCATACCTGTTTGTTCAGGATACCTTTGCCATCAGTATCAGCTAGGTCCCAAATCTAAAACATAAAAATAACAGAGACAAAGTGTTCACAGCATGGAGAGGAAGCTGGCAAGTCCTCCCTCCATTTATAATGGCCTCTTGGAGGAAAGTTCATGTCTTAACTCCCCTGACAGCACTTATTTGTGATGACAAATATAAATACTGCTTTAATTTCCACCACAAGCCAAATACATAGTGGAATAAGCAAGGATTCTGAAGTTGGCAACTACTGGATAGAACAACTGAAAATACATTAGGAAAGATTGTGTATCTCATAGTACTACTAAGTATTTTAATTTAAACAGGCTACTAACTGAAGCAAGAAGACAGGATAATTAAATAAATTAAATAATTGTCATTAAATACCTTTCCAAGTACCAAATCTGTCAATCCAGACTTTTTCAAGAAAACAGCTGCATCAGAAGCTAATACTCTTCCAGCATTAGCAGAATCAACCTGGGGGAGAAAAAAACCCTCACATGACAAACTAGCTTTTGAATTGGTGCCATCTCTTTACACAGGCTCTCAAAAAGCTACCAAAGAAGAATGCTCAAGTTAACAGTCACTTTGAGGACAATCTTCTGAACCTATCTAATTAGCCCTTCATAATCACAGGCTTTTCTTCCTGATGCCATCAAAACATGTGACTTTTAAGAACAGAGAACTCCAGGGTTTGATTACATTTCACTGTCCAGCTCTGCATTCATTACTGTTGAGGTCTGAAAAAGAAGGCTCTGCTTTGAAGATACCGTTACCACCACAGCAGAGAGAAATACTTACTCCCTAAAGTGAACCTTACTTACACAGTGAAGAAGTTGGTGATATTGGCAGAATACCAACCAGCATGCATTTCTCCCTGGATCAACAGGGAGATCATTAAAATACAGAGTTATTCAAGTTCCTAAGTGGAAATGGTACCTAAACTAAACCTTTTCAAGTAGGAAAAGAAAGAAGGAAAACTTACATCACCTACATGGTGACGTAAGGACAAGGGAAATAGAGGAAAAGCTGAGAGTCCTTGAGAGCCTAAAGAAAAGGATTCTCAAAAAGGGCACAGAATGGAAAACAGGACTAAGGGTATCTTCAGTCAATTCAGACTTTCAGCCTTACTACATCCCACAGGTAGGTTGACGATGATGATAACTGCACCGTTTACAGTCTCACAGCTCTGTGTTTAAATAAAGCCCATATTCAATATTGTGTTTGGAACACAAGAGCAACTGCCCAAGTTCACAGGTGCAGCACACACAAGGTGCTCACAGCTAACAGCTTCCCAAGACGGGATTAGAACTGGCTCCTGAAAGACTGTGGGGAATTTATCATTTGGAAAGAATGCTGCAGCAGTTGTCTGTAGACACTTCTGAAAGGGAACAAAACACTCTGAAAGCAATCCCAAAAGCATAATTTAATATGAAAGTGAAAACATCTTTTGTTTTCAACATAACCGGTATGATTTTAATTAGGAGAGGGTTTTTCCCGTAATTGAGGATGCCCTGGCCAGGGCAATAAGGTTACAAACACTACAGCCCAGCAGTTAGGCTAATTGAGTTATGGGAGAGCTGCTCATCTATAGGCACAAAGTTGCCAAGACAGTGCATCAAACCCCCTTTTCAAATAATGGAGTCGACCTTGCATGTAAGCGAGCACAAAAATCTTGGCATCCACTCAGAAAACCTCCAGCCTAGGACTTCTCTTTCAAGAAAGTCACAAAACACCACAGTATCAGCTGTGTTTACTTTTTATTTCCCCAAGTCCAAGCCAGAAGAAGGTGACTTTAAGGGATCTAAGCAGGATTCTTACTTAACCCAATACTGATCTAGTTTCTTTTTGTACAATTAATTATCTAAATTTTAGTAACTATTTTTCTAAAGGGCTGATTTCCATTTCTTTACAAATTACTGAGTCTTGAATGCTGGGGTGGGGGTACTTAGGTTTGATTATTGCACTGGGATGATTGCTGGTGTTTGTCAGTCATACATCAGCTTGGCAGAGCTTTTTCCCTGATATGCAAGAGGCTGTTTCCACAGCTGCATCAGCGAACAACTCCCTTGTTACAGCCTGTCTTTTGTAGGACCAGGAACTATCAGAAGTTACAAACATATATCTGATGTGATTAGGTCAGAAGGTAACAGTGAGAAGTGCTTCAGCTCAGGATTCATCACGAATTCAGCACTGCTTCCCTGCTGCACTGCATCATGTGATTAAGTAATTTCCTAGTGCTTTATGACATGTATTTAAATTTACCCTTTAACCTCACCCTGCTTTGAGTCAGTCTATAAAAGGTTAAACAGAAAAATTTGAAAAAAAGAGTCCCTATTGAAAGGCTGAGATTCCAATCTCATTCTAAGTACAAAGGCCAGGATTTACACCCATTTCACAACACACCTTTTGCCAGATGAATTCCTTTACGTTTGTGATAGAACTGAAGTGTGCTCAGCATCAGAGCTGTTTCAGGTGATGAATTTATTCATATAAAAGCACACTCCACCAGCACCGTAAGACAAAGTGGGAAATGTCTTTCTAACGTTTCTGTTCTGAAAGTTGACATCTCCTTATCTGAGGAACGGAAGGGAAAAGTTCCCTAGTGGAACTGGAAGTCTTCAGACACATTTCAAAGTTCCTCTTTAGGAAAAATGTTTGCAGCAAAGAGTTCATCTGAGCAAGTCAGAAAAATAATCCTCTGGAAAACAAATCCATTGGCACCACTTCACTAACAGTAACATCATGTTTAAGGAATCCCTGTTCCTGTACACTGCTGAAACTGCTGGACAACAAACAGTGCTCCAGTTTCACTAGGATTCACAGAATTCCAACAAGTGGAAGATAGTGACTTAGGAACCAGTATCACATTTGTGCATCAATTCAGTTTCTTTATCCAAGTCTTTGCTCCACACTTCAGTGGCTAAGCAACTGCAGTCAGGAAGAAGAGACAGACAGGCATATGGCAAAGGTGGTACCTGACAGTGAGAGTCAGAAGGACTGAGCCAGGAAACACAATGTGCAGGACAATCAGTTCCCAGCCTTTTTTTCTGCCCTTATAATGATACCTTATGATAAGGGACTCTCCTTAATCCTTTATCCAATACCTAGAGATAAACACACACTGGATTTGTCCATCTGAAGGAAAACTTTGTGAGGATGATACTATCTCCTTCAGCCACCAGAAGCCATCTGAACTTAGATCGAGGTAAACTCTCTCTTCTTGTCTAGCAATTTTAAATCTGCTACTCTCCTGCAGTGGAGAAAATCCCCTATTAAAGTGCAATGAAAAGCTTGGACTTTTCAGGCATCATAGGCTGATACACTTGAACTGCTGGTTTTTTGCACTTGATAATGGGACTAATCCTCTAAGCACAACCCAAAAATAGAGCACGGATAGAAATCATGGCCTCGTCCCTTCCCCAGCAGATAAGTTTACATTCTGATGTTGACACACAAAAGAAGCTCCTAAATAAGGAGGCCACATACACTATAACCTGTCTCAGGACAAACGGACAGGAACATTACCAGTTGCACAAAGGAAAAAACCTACCTATGAGGTTGTTTTATTACAGGGTTCATCAATTACTCATCAGGTCTATTATAAAACAAAATTATTTTTAATTGTTTTACGCAGTCACGTAGTTCAACTTCCTTGAAAGTTTTTACATTACATTTGTACAATAAAGTACATTATGTACGTGACAGAAAATACTGCTATTATAGAATAGGTGAAACAGCTATTTTTAAAAAAATGTTGTATTTATAGGAATCAAGACACCTTAGTATAGCTGGGTCAAAATATAGAAGACAAGTGATAAATAAAATTTATGTTCTTATATTTTATTTATATGTATTTTTTATTTTTACATTATAAAGTCAAAAGATTTGCATCTGTTGAGGGAAGCTGCAAGAACTACAGCATTCTTTTCACATTCAGTGGCCTTCTATCCAAATTTCACTCCTTACAACATCCTGTGATCAACTCTGGGGATATTCTGAGTGAGATACAAGTCTTACATGATGCTAACTGAGCTACAAATGCAAGAAATTCACCTTCACTTGTAAAAAGCAACAAAGAACATATTAATACAGCATTTTTAAAGAAATTACTCCATACCAAGACCTCACAGCCTGTTAGAACTGTCAAGTGATGTACGTCATACCTACCAAGCAGTTCCCTAGAAAATAAGGGTCATCTTACAACCAGTATTAAATTTATACCAATATAGCTCAGACCTAAGTGTTAGCTACTATAAAAATACATTTTAAAGCACTATAATTTTTCTTGAACTACTATTGTTTACATACTGTTTGCCAGGCTGAGTCCATAGCAGAAGAATATCAATTCTTTAAAATCCAAATGAGGTCTGTTCTTTCAGAACATACATACCTGTCGATAGAATTTCTCATACACAGGATTTGCACTCGATAGCTGTAAAAGAGACACAGAGAGAAAATTAGCCCTGAAGACCCAGATTTTAATTTACCTCTCCCTGGACAAATAAAGATATAAAACACTCTCCACTGCCCTTCAAAGAAGCACTAAGGATTTATTCTGTACAACGATGAGGACTAGGACAGCTCTTCGTGCTGTAACTTTTAGAAGACTGACTTCTTGTTTCGCAGTCATTGACACCACCCCAGATCAGATTTCCCTCAGCCAGGTCACCAGGTGAGGCTGTGTGAAACAGGAACTCTTAGGCAACATCGCCTGTGGGCAAAAGCAGAAACCTGAAACGATTCAGGCTAGGAAGTGCTCTCTAATATTAGAGTACAAAGCAATATAATTTTATTTCACTATCCACTGCATCATTCTTTAGAATTTAGTGCCATATGCAACCAGTCTGTAAAATTTTCAGTTACCCAAATTAATCCCCGGATTCACAACTAAATCCACAGCAACAGTACCACATTAAAGTAGAGTAATATTCTAACTTTGGGTTTTGTAACTTGAACCCTTGTTGGGGATAACTTCTGCCTTCATTCCACTGCCATCTACCAGACATTCAGGGCTCACCTAAAGTTAAGTGGACAAGGATAAAACAGCTTCTTTGGAAAAGGCTGTTTCTTTATTTTCAAGCTATTCTTAGAAACTCAAAAAAAAATCTAAGACCTGAAACAATGCAAAACCTAATCTCCTAGCCTACACTAAATACCCTTGCCCAAAAGATTGCCAAGAAACAAAGTGCTAGGGTCACCTCTCTTCCCCAATGTAAAAACAGGCACCAAATCAGATCCTGTTTTCACGAAGTACCTGCTGCCTAAACCAAAGGCATTTATGCAGAGGATAACCCTACAATTCACAGTTGTTGCCCCCACAAACCCTGTGGGAACAACTGTGCATAATACAAGCTAATTACACAATACTTACTAAAAAAGCCCAGAGGACATAACTTCAAATATCATCCAAAACCAGAGTTCTCCCCCTTAAGAGGAATATGATCTCAAACCCCAGGATTTGCAGACTTTTGTACAAACAGAATCCAACAAAGTAGCTTCTCTGGATTTAAAATTTTTAAGTTTGACTGGAACTATGGAAACCAACAGTATCGTATATGTTGTCAATCACATATTTGTAAAAACCTTTACTACAGATTGTATAAATTGTGACAGCTTAAATAAAACCACATCCCTTTTTCCTACAGCAACAGCTAATACAGCTGCTCTTTTGGCTGAGTACTCCATGTTCACAGGTGCTGATTATCAGAAAATACTAAGAGATGATGTTTAGTAGAAATTAGTTTAGTGCGATCTTGTGCAATTACAGAAAGTGTGCAGCATCACCAGAATGTCCTAAAAGGCAAATTATAGAGTACAGCTAGAAATAACAGGAGAGCTTCCATCAGAGCTTACTCAGCGAGTAAGCTGCCCCAGAGACTTTGTTTCTGATTTTCTAGCTGTTTTTTTGGTTTTGTGTTTGGTGGGTTTTTGTGGGTTTTGTTGTTGTTTGTTTTGGGGTTTTTTTGGTGTTTGGGGGGCAGAGGGCAACAACAGGGACACACAACTGGCAAGGTTTTATTTGATTGCTGGGAGGCGGGTGGGAAATACCTCTTCCATAGCCAGACATAAAAAAATTACATATGC
>QWTY01017894.1:0-10723 GCA_008033365.1 Pseudorectes ferrugineus | reverse complement strand
GGCTCACAAAACCCTCCTTGGGGTGTTGGCAAGGAGTAGCACTGGATTCCCTTGTTGGAGTTTCAGTGGAGGTTGCCCAAGTCAGACAGTTGGGTTTCCCTGAGCTGACTGTCAGGTTTTCTCCCTTCCTGGAGAGCAGGAAAGTGCATTCGTGGGATTCCAAAGGGGAGGGAGAAGGAGGAGGACAGCAGGGCCTTTCAGCCCTGTGGGCTTTCTTCAAAACAGAATTGTTCATACCAGCCCTGGCCTCAGCTGCAGAAAGGTAACCCTATTTTCCTCCCGTTAAGCCATTACATCTGAAAGAGAAAAAAAGGGGAAGAAAACTGCTTGCCACTTGGCTCTGAGTGCTGCCTGTGTCCCGCAGACCCCATCCTGGGCAAAGCCTGCTGGCAGCCACCCCCCAGCCCGCTTCTTCTCCTAGCAAAATCCATGAGGTGAGCGAGCACAGCAAACACAGTACGAGCATTGGTGCAGCCAGGCTCACAGAAAAGGGGCTTTTCCTTCAGGGGAAGGCAAGTAGCTGCAAGTAGCTGCAGGTGGACTGGAGTTATTGAGCACTGGAAACCCAAGGGGTAATTGAGGCACTTGGAATTTATGCCAGAGGATTAATACAGTGTAATCAGCCCCTCGTATTCAGACTGCCTCATACTAGGCGAACGACAGAGCAACTGGAAACTACTCGCTGGCAGGTTTTGAAGCCAGAAGAAAGAAGATGTTTCTGTAATGCAGTCATCCCCCAGCACTCTCTGCCGCGGCAGGTCGGGCATGTGCGGCGGCCGGGATCCAACAAGAAGCCGGCTGCGAGCGTGCTCTCCGTACCAACAGGGGAGCTCACAGCTGGCATCCCTCTGGCTGTCTGCAAGGGGTCACCCTCCTGGTGAGTTTGAAAGGAGTCAAAAACCATCTTGAGCATTTTGTTTGGGGTTTTGCTGCAAATGAAGCAACAAGATGATCAGCTTAGGGCATAGCCTGGATTTATTCCTCATGACCATCAGTGCCCTGCCTGCAGGTGCCCAGAGCAAACCCAGATGATGGGCAAAATCAAAGCAATCAATGCAGGAGCTCATGAAGGGGAAAGGACTGCAGAAGCAGACCTTCCCTTGCCAAGGCAAAATGGAAATCCTGGCAAAAAATGAATACCCCACTCTCACATGGGAGACCACACCAGGTACCTGGCTCAGGCTGTACATGCTTTGAAATGCTTCCTAGTGAAGCCTTGTACAGAAAAATATTACTGCAGACAAAAGGCTGGTATGGGGAGAGTTGCCTGGCTTTTCCCTTTGACAAGGAGGAGTTATCTCCAGACCCAAAATGGGGGACATGAGCCCCAGTCTTGTCTATTTTTCCTGCTGCTGAAGTTCATTAATTAAGAAACCCAAAGCAGCCTGTGCAAACTGCAGGATGGAAAGTGTAAAGCATGACACCAGTGTCCCCCACACACATTCACTCACACACTCCAGTGAAGGCTGGCACAGCAGCATTGTCCCCAGAGATGCTCTGAGTCATCAGCACACTCTCAAGGACATAAAAATGCTCCGGTGACACAAATGACCAGTTTCTGGCAGCAGCACCAGGCACCTCCTCAGCTCATCCATCACAGGTTTGCAATCCCTGCCCAACACAAGCTGTGCAAGGGCTGAGGTGGCGAAGCAGGGACAGAGCCCCCCGCCCCAGTGCAAACTCCCTGGCATGACAGCCTCCTGTCCCCCAGCAGGGCAGTGGTAACAGGGCGTGGGGGGACCATCCCAGCTCAGCTGATGTGTGCTTGCTCAGATGGGTCTGCCAAGGGACGTTCCAAACTGGAGCACTAAAACTAGATGACATGAAACACCACCCTAAGGTTTGGAACATGCTACAGATGTGGACAAGCCTTCTAATGCTGGGGAAGCACAACATTTCTTGGGAGGGACGTGAAGTTTTCCCTTGCCAAACTGGCCGATTTTGTGGCTTTTTGATGAAAGTGCTATGCTTTGTCAGGACCAAACAAAAAGCACAGAGCGGCTCTTCGTGATCTCCATCTGCACTTGGCTGCCTTCACTCCACGCTCTTCGCCTGCCTGAAGCAGTGCCACCTGGCCACTTAGAAGAGGTGCGTTTTGGCTGAGAGAGTGCAATCACCTCCCTGGCTGACAGCAGTGCTTTAGCTACAGCAGCCCCAGGCAGTGCCTTTACGGGCATCCCGACAATCTGCTTTGTCCATCCCTAGTGCATTCTTACAATCTGCTCGGTCCATCCCGAATGCTTTTAAGGACAGACACACGTGCTGTAGCGGCTCCCTGCCTTGCTTGCCTCACCATGCTCTGACCCTCCGAGTGGTCCCGCTCAAGCTGCCCCCAGGATGGAGACATCCAGGATACCCCGTTGTACCTCATCCCATGGGGCTGGTGTCCCTGGGCAAGCCCAGCGTTGTTCCCCATTACCAGCTCAGCAAGGAAACCCCTAAATCCTACCATGTCTCGCAGCAGCAGCCGATGCACTCCTCCTCATGTGCCTCACCGCCCGTGGGCGACACAGCACAAGGTCACCTCCTGTGGCACTTCCATACGACACCAGGACCCCGTGCAGAATACAAAAATTTAAAACATAGCAAAAAAAAAAAAAAAAAAAAAAAAAAAAATTTATCCAGCAACTAATCAACCCGCTTCCTCTCCCCAAGCCATTAATCACGGCCGGGGGCTGTCACCCAGGGGTGCCCCTCGGGCTGCCCGCAATCCCCGCTGCCCAGCTCCGCACTGCAGGGGCTCCTGGGTTCCTGTCACCAGACGCCAAAGGGTGCCTCCGGTTCCCCCCGGGCGGGAGGACACCCTTCAAACTTCAGCTGTGAGTTTTCAAACTCTGCCTCGTCCCAGACCCACCTCCCTGTGGGGAGGGGAGTGGAGAGGCTGGGAAGGGGGGAACAGGCATTTGAAAAGTCTCTTTTTCACAATAAAAGCCCTTCTTGCTGCTTTTTTTTTCTGATTTTTTTTTTTCAATACCAAGGGCCAGCGTGAGCCAGAAGGAGATGAAGATACACGTGCTCCTCCCAAGCCCATTTGTTCCCAGCAACCCCAGTGCCAGCCAAGTAGAGGGACCACCAGAGCCCCAGGGACCACAGTGACCCCAGCGCCAGGAAAGCGAACCAGAGGTCAGCTCATGAGTGCCCAAGAAAATGCTCTTTGCAGGTCTTTTTCAGCATTTCTTTGCCTTTCAGTAATGGTCCAGCAAAAAGCTGTGCCTGGAGTGGATGCAGACCTGGGAGAAGATTTCTTATCTGCCTAAAAGGCACTAATGCATTAAAACCATTTTTAGGGTGCTCAGGCACGTGCTTTCTGGGGCACACAGTGCCTGCTGGCAGCCAGGAGAGGGGCACAGGGGAAGAGGACCCTCACCACACCCACCAGTGCAGACTGCAGCGTGCTGGGCCCTGCAGTGCCCAGCGCAGTTCCCCCACCCAGCGCCTGGTGCAGGGTGCAGCCCAGGTGCCATTTCCTCAGGCCTCTGGGAGAAGAGGGTCTGGAGGCATTGCTTTGGAAAACAGTGCGTTTCAGGAGCCCTCCATGGCCAAGCAGGGTACACAGGCAGCTGCCACGCTGCAAAGCATTTTTTTGTTTCATATACCTTTCCCCTTCCAGCCCTGGGCTGTGGCCAAGCAAACCCATCAGTCCCTCACTGCCAACTGCTCCAGCCCTGCACTGGCTTCAGCCCCAACCAGCCCAGCCTGGGGACAGGAAGAAACCCTCTGTCTCAGGTGTGGGGGCTTTCCAGCTCCCTGACGTGTGTGACTACCTCCTCTAGGAAACCATAAAACAAACCAGGTTGATCAGCATTGTTCTTTACTGATATTTGCATTTCTAAAAAATGTGATAAAGTACGGTACAGGCTTTTGTGAGGTATAATGAAGATATGGTGGTCTAAAAAGAGAAGAGGATGAGGCTGAGGAAAACTGGGCCAAGTCACTTGACCAAGGCAGCACAGGAGGACAGTGGCAGACCCAGGAGGAGGCTCCTGTGTCTCCAAGCCCCATTCTAGCTCACTGAGCATGCACAGTCCACAGTGACATTTCACAAGGTGATGCAACACAGCGGGTGCAAACAGTGATGGCAACTCAGTGCTCTTGCCCAGTGTGCTCTTGTGCCAGTCCCGGTGCCCCAGGGCCTTCATACCCTCCTGGCTCACTGAGTGCATCTTATTTTAATACAGTACATCTCCCTACCCCTTCCACTGCCACTCAAAACTATAGCTAAGAAAAGAAATGGTTTGAAGGTTACACACAAAAGCAGTGGGTCTGGTTTTGGCTTCAGCACACCCCACTCCATGCCATCCTTGGGTGTGAGGAAGCAGTGCAGAAACCAAGCCCTGCATCCCCTCCTTGCTGCCAACACCAACCTCATTGACCCTTGTCACTGACCCCCTGGACACTGCAGCGTTGAACATCCTAAAACTCTTCCCTTGAGGCCAGTTCCCTGGGGCAGATAATAACCTAATACTTCTAATACAATTAGCAATATGAAGTAATTAGCAATAACCTGGTATTGGCCTTGGCACAAAGATGGCCTGTCCGAAGCCAGAGCAAGTGCCAGGGAAGGGATCTGCAGGGCTCCGGAGGCTGAACCATGCGCATCACAACTCGTCGGTGGCACCTCATTTCGTAAGCGTTTGCTTTCATCTCCTTTTCTTAATTTTGAAATGATTCAATTTATATGCAATTTTCTGTCAAAATGATTGCTGTCAGTGCGGCGGCACCGCGAACCTTGACTGACAGGCCGAGCGCTCCGGCTGGTCCCTCTGGATTGCCTCTCCCTACAAATAACCATTTAAAATGCACGCCTGACATTTGAGGAATTTGACATCAGAAACAGGCTTGGATGGCTGCTGTAGCAGACAGACTTAAGTGATCAGTGGCCAAACCAGTAAGATAAATGTAGTGAGCCTTGAACCAAACATTCTAATCTTGGAAATTTGAAATTTCAAAAAATTTATTTTCCTCCTCCTTCCCCTGCTTCTTAATGATATTCACAGTGCAAAAATCAGTGTTAAAAAGCAGACCTAAGAACCAAGTGCATTGTAAACCAGTTTCCTGAGGAAGACTCCTCAAATCCATACAGCTGTGCCTACCTTGTACCTGAGCTAGGTAGTCCTAAGACTACCAGCGCAGCCCCAGATCCCATAAGTAGCATCCCTGCTACTGCATTCTGGAAAATTAGTGAATACCCGAATAGTGGAAACTGCTTTTCTTCTCTCCTTTTCCTTTTCTATCCCCTGACCTCCTCCTCTGCTCACATTCTCACAGACATTCTCACTCACCCACACGCAGATTTCCCTGACATTTCCCTGACTTTAGCTGAGGCCGATCTTTCAATCAGACAGACACCACCTCTGCATGATGAGGGACAGTCCCCACTCCAAGAAACGCCCAGGAGGTGTAGGCAGCAAAGGGAGATGGAGAGCAGGGAGATGGACTGCACCCAGCTTGCAGGCAAAATATGAGTCTCCAGAACAACCACATCTCACACCCGGTGCTCAGGCCAGCTGACCTACAATTCAACACCAAAGATCTCCCAAGCCTGATCCCTCTCACCTTGTACTTAGGCAGGAGGAAAAGCTGTTCTGTCCCTGTTGCAAGGCACAGGACAGCAGTGTGGGGGGCTCAATTTGCTGGTATCTCCTGGCAGATCCAGGTTAGCCAGGAGCAAGTACTTCGAAACAGGAGAGCTGAGACCTTTCCCTAGGGTTCTCTAAGGAGGCCAAAATCCAAGGAAACCAATGGAGAGCAAAGAAGGCCATGGGTGCTGTTGTACCCACAGCAGCACCTCTGTGCTCCCCCGAATGACTTCTGGTATAACCCTGACTCCATTTCATAGACTGACTCGCCTTTCCACTTGCTTGTCCTCATAAAGAAATGCCTGCTGCAGAAGGATGAAAATAGGCTGATTTTTTTTCGTCTTTCCCAGAAGTACTTTTTTCTTTCCCTTTCTGTCCCAGTGGACCTGCATTCATTTCTCCCTTGGGAACTAAAGACAGGCAGTGGAAAGGGGACAGATTTCAAGAGCTGTCAAGGAACAGAAAGCTATTCTGCCTCTCAGAAAGTACAGCTGAAGGGTTTTTTCTTCCTTTTAGAAAAGTGTGAGGCTCTAATGGGTTTGAGGGGCTATGAATATGACTTTTCACATCTGCCAAGATAATTATAAGCTTGAATGAATTTCTGAGACCCTCACCCTGCCCAGATAAATCATACCTATCAAGTACTGATTAAAAATGAGCTGCTCAGAAAGCCTTCAAATTTCTGTTCCCTTCCCACCCCACTATCTCCTGTATCTGTTGGTAATGGGTCTCAGTGCTTTACTAAGGAACAGTCTGTAGAGGAGACCCTGATACTTCACCCTTTCTTTGCAGGAGGTGTGAAAGAGATGGGAAATTAAGGATATAGGGATCAGGCAGAATGAGGAAAGATTTGGGCTCAGACTGGATCTGGCACTGGGACACAGAAGATGCTGAGAAGAAGGTAAGGTGCAAAACTGAGTTTTGAATCTGGTTTCAAAGCGTGATGTGAACCCATGCCCCACTTCCCCAGTCAGTATCCCTACAGGGGACAAGCAAGAGTCCCTAACTCAGAGAAAAATGTGGATGTGGGTGATTTCTTTCAGTTCACTGTGTGTGGGAACGACTCTTGCATCTCAGTTTTTCCTCATTGTTCACATGGAAATAAGCCCACCCAAGTCACTTATGGAATCCACTGAGTTTTCATAAATATGCTGAAGAAGCTGCACACCCCCAATCCAGTAATTAGAGTAAATTAATGCTGCTGGGATGCCTTTGTCACCGTTTGTCTGACTCAAGACAAAAGGCAGAGAGGTCACATCCTGAAGGGAGAGTAATCCTTTATAAGCAGTGTTTAAGATGCCAGAGAAAACAATAACATCTGCAGAGGAACCACACGTTCCCTGAGCGCACAGGCTTTATACTTCCCACAAATACCTATTGTATCCTCCTTGTTGTCATGACTCAAACACAAGCATATGGAGGAAGGGACAAAGAGTTATTAAGTCCTTCAGAGGTGATTACTCATTCCTCCAACTTAGCATTTTAGATAAACTCTACAAACGCTGAATCGTTTGTCAGAACACAGTATTGTTTTTACAGAACATGAGCTGAGTCAAATGAGTTAGGGTTTTCTTTTCATTTTTTAATTTCTAAGGGCTATTTTTAAAGCTCTCCCATGTTCAGCCAGAAAAAAATCGTACCACCCCTGTTCCATGTCCAAGACATTTGCTGCGTTATTAGACAAGGAACTGTTTCCTAGCTTGCTCCTCCAAGAAAAGCTGACTGCTCTGCATCACCAAGGGTCTCAGCCTCCATCCTCCACCAGCTTTTGGAAACAACTGAACTTCAGCCCCATGTGAAAACAGTCACTGACACTCCAGCCATGTTGTGGCACCCCAAGTCCATGGGAGAGGGTGGCACAACATGTGTGCTCCAACAGGGTTCCATCCCACTGGGTTCCCTTGCTCCCAGCAGCTGGTATAACAACTTGAGCTTCAACATTGACTTTCTACCTTTCACCCCAGACGCCTCTCTCCTCTTCAGTCAGTCCTTCCCAAGGCAGGGATCCCCCTTTTTTAAGCTTTATCTTTTCTTCATCTCTCTTTCTCCTTTCTAGATTCACTTCAATGAATCAGAAACACCTTTTTTTTTTGACTGTCACCATGTAAATCAAGGGATTCAGATCTCTATTATTTAGTGTCCCACTAATCCTGCACCATCTGCAATCTTCACTAGCAAATAAATGTGTGTGTGTGTGTGTATCCTTAACTCGATCACTGTTTGAAAATACGGGATGTTGGATGAAGAACAATTCCACCCCACAGCACATAAAAGCTTTAGCACTGATGTCTCATTTTGAGATCTGTTGTTGAGACAGTTTCTCATCTAATATGTAAAGCAGTCCCTGTAAATTATACTGTTTGCAAAACAAAACAAAACTGGCATATGGTGCTGTGTCCATTGCTTTGCAGACACCCAGATGTGCCCTGCCAGCACCGATGCCCTGCTCTCCTCTGGAAGGTGACCATGAAACCACATTAGATGGCAATCATTACACTCATAGCTCCTCGCTTCTTCTTAACAAAGGCTTTGTTTAGCTATCTGCTTGTTCTACCACACTTATGGAAGCTGGCCAGGAAAAGTCACTGAAAATTCTGTAGCATCACAGAAAAATATTCCTGAAGAGTTGCAAAATTAGTGCACAAATTATTTGGGCTTAGAGGGGCTAAGAAATAATTTTGGGGGTTCAGAGAGCTGCTTGGCTGATCCCCTTGGCCTCCTGAGTAGGAGTTGTCCAAGCTCATCTTACTCTGGATGTGCCTGGGGAGAGAAAAGGAGCTGTGGTGGGGCTCTGCAGGGAAAAGCTCAGCTCCTCCCTGCCTGCTCTTGCACCTCACAGGCAGGGCCAGGGTGAACACAGGTTCTCCTGCACCATCCAGAGATCCCCTCATGGCTGAAAACTGCAGACAGCTTTCAGGAAGCCTGAAAGGGAGCACAGACAATGCCATGTGGGAGCACAGAGCATCGCTGCCTGAGATTCACGTTAGCAGCTACTGGTGCTGCATGCCCTGCCTCCCGACAGAATGTGGTCTTGGCTCTCCAAGACCTTGCCAGAGGTCAATTCCTACCTCTGCATGTGAAGAGGCCAGATCCTCGGGACAGAGCCTGCCCGCCTGGATTCGCTGTGTGCCAGTGTCCCAAGCCCAGGGGACATCAAGCTAGCATATGACTTCATTTTCCTCAGAGCATCTCAGCAAACCTCCATCTCTAACCTGCAGCACCACACAGAAACAAGGGAAAAATGAACACAGACTGATGCATGGAACATTTCCACCCCCAAAAAAAAGAGAGAGAGAAAACAAGACAGAAGCAATCTGTTTCTTTTCCTGGAAGGAGATACTGGCATATGCTTGAGTTGGGACCACAAAGACACTCTACTGGCTGTGTACATACCTTTGCACTAGGGAAAGTCCTCTGTCACCGTGATGCCAGGATGGGGGAAAGCGTCTGCATTAACACATGGAGCAATCAGGCAGTATTTAATCTGAGAGCTTTGAATTGTGGCTGCTGAAAATAGGGTCTGACCAACATATGGGCTCATGAATCTTTCCTGATAGCCCTGCAGTTACAGGAGGAAGAAGTGGAGCCTCCTGGTTATAAATTGGTCATGAATAAATTTAGGTTGACAATTAGAAGGTTTCTAATAATCAGAGGAGTAGGTTCTGGGAACTTTCAGACAGGAGAGGGAGTGGGCTGTGAACCTTTGTCACTCCCAGTGGAGCAGCATAGGAGAAGAGAGGAGGGAACTGAATGGCTTGGAGAATTCATCCTGTCCATGCCCCCAGGGATGGCTTTGTATCATCTGCTAATCGTACAAAGCAATAGCTCTGGAGCTTTCCTTGAAAGTTTTGAGTAGAGTGGCCAGGAAGAAAGGTCAGATTGTCAGGGGCTAGCTTGTCAGCTATGTTCTCCTTCCAAAGACCATGAAGACACCGAATTTCCTGTCTGAGCAGTGACCACCCAGGGCTGTTGGCAGTGCCTGTGACCCTGGGCACTCTCATCCTGTGGCATGGCACTGGGACTTTCTTCTGCCCACAATCTCAAATTTTCTATAGGATGCTAGGGATTATTTTGCACCATGGAGTGTGTGGATGCTTTTACGTCTCCTGTTGGAATCACTGTGCTGTGACACAATTGCCTGTGTTGACATTTAAATGCAACTCTGCCTCCCACTCTAGACCTGCCAGCAGAGACCAGGCATATCCGCTGTGTGAACATCCTTCCTTCCAAGGTCACGTTCAGGTGTCTAGGAGCTGAGGAAGCCTGTTCACATCTGGGGTGAGGATCTGCATGCACCGCCAACAGCAGCAGCTTGTCAGCCTCTCCCTGGACCTTGAAAAATGCTTCAAGCAACCGGAGCAAAAATGATGCCACTTTCAGCTAGTCAGACTTAATTTATTTCATTATGCCGTGAACTCTGATTTTTTTTCCATTATCCACAGAGACTTTCAGGATGAGCTAAGACTCACATGTGCAATGTGAATGAGACAAGCAGTAGAAATAAAGATAAACAGGGAAAAAAACCCCTCCCTGTACAGTTATTCAGGGATTCCAGGGAGGAAGAGAAGGAAAAAGGAAAAAGCCCTCAAGCCTATTTTCCATCTCTTCTTTAGAACACTTTTACATAGCACCTGACTGTGGCAGTAACACAGCTAGCAATGGCTCCTTCTTTTGTAAATAGGAGGTTCAAACAGTGGCTCTAAAAAGTCTTGACTGGTGAGTTATTGTGAAAAATATTCAGATGTTGTGCTCTCCCCCTGTGTGTCCTTAGGTATCCAGCTGATCTCAAAGATAATATTCTTTCATGCTATTTAAATATGCACACCATTACTTTTTTGAAGCATCTATCATTTTCATCAGAGCAGAGCTTCCTGATAAGATCTTGACACATAAAGCTTTATCAGGGCACAGAGCCCCGAAACACCACCCATGCTCCACCAGCAGCCCAGAGTGGATGCAAGGAAAGAGCTCGGCTCTGCTGAGGGCCATGATGAGCAGGTCAGGGCCTCTCCTTGATGCCTAAAGAGGCCAACCTGAAAACACAGACTAGACAGGAGTAAGGGAATAAAGGTGGATATTTATTTGAAAGGCCTTCAGAGGTACACCCTGGGCAGGCCAAAGGCTACACCCAAGATGGACAACGA
>QWTY01017892.1:24950-68746 GCA_008033365.1 Pseudorectes ferrugineus | reverse complement strand
TCGCCGGGGAAAGGTGCAGCGCGCAGGCAGCCGGGCTGGTTCGCGGGGAGCCGCTGCCCTGCCCGCTCCGCGCCGGCGGGGAGGCAGCCCCGGGGACGGGGACACCGGGGGGTGCGGCGGTGTCTGTGTGTAACCGGGGACGCCCTTCCCTCTGCCCTCGCTCCGTGAGTGAGTCCGGGCCACTTCCACGCGAAGGGTGGGCAGCGCCGCTGCGAGTTTGGCCCGGGTCGGTCCCGGTCCCCGTCCCCGTCCGACTCCGGGGCGAGAGGAGGCCACCGTTCAACAACACACAGAGGAGGCTCAGACATGATGGGAAGATTAATTTAACCAATTGAAACAGCAGGGGGAATTCAGGTAGGTGGAATTTAATTACTGGATTTGGAAGAGAAGATGTGTGTCTCCAGAGCTGTCAAGAACACTTAAAAAATAAAATCATAATCATCAGCTGTTGGTATTCCGGCAGCAGCTTGGTGCCGGGCCATGGTCCTGCGGGGATGGCCCTCAGCCGTCATCCCTGTCCCATGGGGTGTTCCTTGCTGGCTCCATACACAGCCCCAGCACAGCAGGCCTGTCCACACAGGGCAGCTGAAGTGGGAATTACAGACCTTGCTGAAGGGAAAAAGAGCCTAACACAACTACAGAATAGGACTCCAGAAAAGAGCTGTCTCACCCAGCTATCCCTGCTCACCTGCCTGACACTGCTCTTCCGATCTTGCCACTGACAAGTATTACATGAGCTGAGCAAACCTTTGCAGAAGACATTAGAGAATAAATTAAGTATTGCAGCAGATGTGAGTCATTCATGTTAGTACAAAAACTATAGAACAAACCCCATAAAAACAGGAATCCATGCATAAAGTAACATATGGAATGAAATAGAGATAAGATGTCAAATGCTGGAAAGTCCAATGCACATGTTGTAAACAACCTCTCCTATGCATTTCCCACACACTCTTCCTGGCTTTATTATTTCCTGCAGTTGTTTTCTGTCACTTGCTAATTTATCATTTGCGATCTTCATCCTCTGTCCTCCTCTGATTTATTTCCAGGGCTCAATAAGCCCTTCTCCCTAACATAATCCATGCCTCTCAGGCCCAACATTCACAGAAAGATGCCCAGATAAAAATTTCATTAGCATCCACAAAAAGGGACATTTCTCTTTCTTTGTTTTAAAGCCGTGTGACTTTGAAACACCTTTACCAGAACGAGGAGATCCAGGTCCAGCAGGCAGTTAGTTTGAACTTTGTTTTACAGCCAGGCAGGAGCAGAACTAACCAGGTGGGAAGAGAGCAGAAAGCCCTCATGCCCTGGTGAGCCACCAACCTAAAGTCACATGGGAAGCCCGCACCAGCCTGAAAACGCAACCTGTTCCCATGGCATGCATCATTTGTCACACTGATTAACCTTCCTCAGCCCCATGTTCAGGATAGCTAGACCATCACACTCCACCTTTGCCATCACGAGACATCTCTGCCCAACCTAGTTGGGACCTACAGGTGCTGCTCTCTTCTCCCCAAACTGTTGCCTTTTGTGTTTTCCTGACAGCCAAAGTAAAACACCTGAACAGCTTTCAGCAGCTGAGGCACACCAGTGGTAGCTTTAACATGGTTTAGAGTTGTCTTCTTGCCTTATGCTCACCCCTGCTATTGGGACAGACTGGTTGCTACCTCTCACGTACCTCCTTTGGATCAGGAATGGCTTTCTGACCAAAAAGATCACCTTGCCACAAGTAGAAAATAGCCACTGGTGTTTTCCTGCCTGGGACAAAGCGACCTTGGCTGCTGTTACACAGTGTTCCCCCAACACATTTGCAGAGGGTGCTGAGTTTTTCCTACCAGACCTCCCTCTGTGCTAGGAGAGTTTTTCCAGATAAAGGCACCTGGAGGGTGTTATCATTCAAAGCTGGATTAAAAACCTTGTCTTTTTTGTAGGTCAGACTTTCAGGGGAAGCTATTACAAAATACAGAGGGGAAGTATAGAAAATATCAAGGAAATACATTACAAATTAGATTACAGGTAAGGTAATAAATAGGACATACCTGACAAAAATGCAATCAGATAATGCTTTCTTATTACCTTGAGAAACAACTCCCTCTGCTGAGGGAAAGCTTCACTGGCAGGGCTCGGTGCTGTGATGGATAACTCGCTGTGCCTGGCAGAGAACAGGCAAAGGCCTGACGCTTCCCTGCTGGCACTGCCACCACTCCAGCCAGGAGGGGACACTGTAGAAATCCCCGCTCTGTGCAAGTGTCCTGTGGGGAGGCAGGAGACCCGAGGAGCTCTAGCAATGCATCGTCTCCAAGGAAGTATATTCCTCCTGACGGTGTGCCTGTGTGCCAGGACAGATAATATATCACACAGGTGATGGTAACAGCTATTTAAACAAGAATAAGGCAAGAATACAAATCTGGAGGTTCAGAGTTATTTGAAGTCGTACACTTTCAGAGACTCATATAAAAATCCTACTGCAATTCCATTAAAAACATGGCAATAAAAAAAATATCTTCTGTTGTATTATTGACCCATATCTTTCCCATTTTTCTAATTTTTCATCTGCCAGTCTCAGCTGCTTCACAGGTGAGGCCCATAACATACTACCTTTTTCCAACAGAGCAAAATTTACAGCCAGTGCAGCCAGAGACAGAAAAACAGGCTAGGAAATGGGTGGCTGGCATTTGTTGGTATCAGCATTGAAAAGCTGATGAAAGTGATTGTTTCATGGAAGCAAAAATAGGACATGATTTCTGAGTGGGAGGGGGACTCTTCACAATCACAGCTTCAGGCAATGGCCCTTCAGGGTCCTTTAAGGAATGGGTGGAAGGGGAAAAGAGCTTTCCTTGCTGTTTCAAGGGCATCTGTAAAGCACATTTCAAGGGAATCTAATCTCACCAGGTCTACAAACCAGCTGGGCACTGCTTCAGTGCAGTTTTTACTAGGAATACTCTTGGGTTTGAGTTCAGTTCACATCTGAGATTCCATCCACAGAATGTTTCTTTTCCAAAAGGATCACAAATACTTTGCAGTTTTTTTCTCAGAAAGTTGAAAGGGGCTTAAACAGATACAGCCAAGAAGTGATCAGAGGAAAGGATCAAAATCCACCCTCAACTTGGGATCCTGAGGAGTCTCAACTGAACATGGGAGGTTATTGTAAGATGGAGGAGCTTCCCACTGAGCTCTTGATTTAAAGGGGCTTCTAGGACAGAGAGCTCCACTGCCAGGGGAGGATCTGGTTCAGTCAGTGGCTTGGGGTAGCCAAGCACTCACTGCTGTTCATGGCAGTGCACCATCCCCATGAAGAGGTGCTGCTTGCAGTAGCACACGTATCAGAAAGACTGTTTGTTTGCAAAAAATAAGAGATCAGCATTTGAAAGGGTCAGCACGGTAATATGGGGTTATACAGAGTGCTGGATTTCATTCAGTGGTCAGTGGCACCTCTGTGGTGCGTGCTCCAGGCTCGGGGGAAGAAGCTCATTCAGAAGTTTCTCTCCCATCCCTGGCAGAGGGTGTGGTACACTTACTGAATTTAACCACATTGAGGACAGGGCCGGGAGAGGAGGGAGAGCTCAGCGAGCTGCTCCCAAATAGCTGTTTTGGCAAGTGCTGAGCACTGGCGTGTTTCAGCAGGAGCCCAGCTGTCCCTCGTCACCAGCAGCAGAGGTGCCAGCCTGGGTGCAGAGGCTCCAGGACAGCAAGCCAGCACATGTCCTGGCCCAGCACCACCCCACAGCCCCAGCCTGCTCCCAGAGATGACTCAGAACCATTTGATACCCCTCCATGGGTGGAGCTGTGCTTCAAATGTGAACAGTCATGTCAGTGACTTCCAGGTTTGTATGTAATACTGGAACAAACTTCCCTTTTCAGACCTGTAGCTGTTCAAAAAGCCTCCAGGTCACTTGGTCAGTGTGAGGAGAGGAAGGGCAGAAGTCCTTTGCACAGGAGCAAGGAGGTTGTTGCTTTGCCATGGGGGTCCCCCAGCTCTGCAGAACTTGACACCACCGTGCTGTGGCCCCGTGGCAAGGTGCTGCAGGGGTGCAGGTGTGTGCTGAGCTGGACGTTCCTACCCACGGCTACCATCACACACAGCCCTCAGCGCTGTGAGGGCAGCAAGGGCTCTCTGCCACCTCAGGCAGTACCTTGCCATCTCAAAAACCAGCTTCCATGACGGCTGTTGAAGATAATGTGAACAGTATTCCACATTTTTGTGGCAGGTAACATCTGCCTTTGTTTTTGTGCTGTGACAGAAGCCAAAAAAATCAGACCAGTGCTTATATGAAAAATGTTCTCCCTGTGTGCCCTTGGAGAAGACCAAAAATGGTAGAGACAGCTCTGGCCTAATACCAGGAGAACTGTAAGTTAAAGTATTAAAAAAACAAAACCAAAAACTTTATAGTTGGCTGTCTCTTCTCCCTTGCTGAGGTAACAGAACTGTAGCTTGTCCTACATTTGCAGCTTAAACGGGAGGGTCAAACGTGAAGCTGTGAAGCACTCACCTTCTCCTCTCGGGTGATGATATCGCTGTGCACCTCCTCACCTACTGCTGCACTCAGAAAGGGAAATGCAGGAGTTCCTGCAGGCTTTTTGCCACTATTAGTGTTGCAAGCAGATCTCTTCCAGTACCTCTAAAGGATTTTTTTTCCATTTAATTAAACTGCAAGCATTCTTCTCTAGCAAACTTTCCACGATGGCATCTCCAGTTAATTAAACGTTTAAGCTGTCAGGAAATGCTATGCATTAAAAAAAAAATAAAATAAAGAGGAGAGCTACTTTAATAGCATTTGTTAATTGAAGCTCCCATCAAGTCAGCTGCAGCAACACAAGCTGCTTCCCAAGTCGATGGGCAAGAGCACACATCCAGACATTTGCCTGCAGTTCCCACAAGTCAGACTCCCACCTCCAGGCTAGTGTCTGTGGCACTGATGGATGAGGCAGCACTGAGCTCCCTCGCCATTGGAACAAATGCAAAGACTTCTCTGTAGTAAAACTGGAGGAAGGCTGGGGGGAATTCTTGCTTACCACAAGGTATTTTTCACCTTTAGCAACTGCAATCAAATGGGCACCCACTTGCACTTGTGTTTAATTCACATGCTCCCCAGTCCTTGTCTCCATTTCCTAGAGCACAGGTTTTTCTGGATTAGATGCAGCCTTTACTCACAGCATTTCCAGGTGCCCAATGATGCCAATCCAAGCAGGTGTGGGCAAAAGCAATGGGAGATTTGAAGGGAGACACATTGACTTCAATGTGCGACTGAGGGACATTTTAGCAAAGAACAGCTCCCTTGGACAGTGCTCTTCCACTGAAACCACCTTCAATGCTGCTCACTGGTTGCTTTTGACCAGCCCTGCCTCTGGGCTTTATTGCTACGATAAAGCCTTCTGGATCCTGTCTGTCCCCAGATGTCTCTGGTGCTTGTTAGTCTCTCTTGATGCTCCCATTTTCTGGAAAAAGCCCCTGGATATTTTCTGGATAAGCAATGGCTGCTGATCCCACAGCCTGTTTTTTTCAGTGTTTTGGTGGGGGAAGCTGCCTCACTCCAGGTCACTGCACCAGCAACCAGTAGCAGGCACTGCAAATGGCCACAAAGAGGCATTTGAGACCAAAGGCAGCAGAGAGTTTTATGGGCCAAGTTGCAGCAATCAATCAATAAACAGAGCACAGGGCAGGTGAGTCTTTACCAGCAGCACCTGAGCCTGTGAGGTCCCCCAGGAGCCCTGCAGTTCTCAGCACAGCTCTGGTAAAACACGTGCTCCCGGGGGACCCCAGTGCTGCTGGGACTGCACAGGGGAAGCAAAGCTGCTCACCTGCCTCCCAAGGAGCTGTGCTCCTGTGTGCATTCACACACGTATGCACACACCACGTCCCTCTCGAAAAGCGGAGAACCCTGCCAGAGTTCAGACCAAACCTTTTTGTTGCTTTGAATATGCTAAATCAGTCCCTTTTAGCCAGCTGCAGGACTGTGTCTCTTAGACACGTTGAAGCCCATAATTGTGGTCTGGACAGGTGACACTCATCAGAATAAAGAACAAGTCATGTGATGGATGAGAGAACACATGAGCTAAAATAAAGCTTTGTCCTTAAAGCACCTTTAATGCCTCTGTCCTTTTGTGTGCAGGTGTTAAGCAGATTTCAGAATTAAATCTCTATTTCTGGGATATGTAAGTGTGGCCCAATGCCAACTGGGATCTAGGCATCTATTAACACAGCTGGCAATATGTAATATTGCACCAGGCACTTTTTGGGAAGGAGGGTTTTCACAGCTGGGTGGAAAGTTTTACCCTCATCTTTCTCCTATAAAATTTTTCATAGAAAAAATCCCTGACTGTTTATGTCTCCCTTCTCCTGAGGGATACAAAACCTGGAGACAGTGAGCCACACATCACCTTACTTCTTAAGATTTTAATCCCGTTATTTAGGTGAAGTGTCTCGGAATAGACATTTCTTCATATACAATCCAATGCTTTAAGCGTAAAGACAGTGATTTCTATTTGATCAGGCAACCTCCCTCTCTCAGTACAAAACTCCAAAGGGCTAACAACTAACCCCACAGCTCCCTGAGAAATAGTTAACGAGCAGTTACTCTGTACAAAAAGAGTGAGTAATGTCAAGGTCTGTGCTTGCTCCATTCGATCTTTTCATAGGATCCACTGTGATCTCCTCCACAAAAACACACAGGGTGCTAGAGATCCAGCCTACCTACAAGAGAACAGTATTCTACCCTGAACGTGCTCAGGTGGATTAACATCTCCTTTCCCATCACCAAATCATTGCTGTTGGTTAGACAGCAAAGCAGCACTTGATTCCCCCGCTAGCAGGACAAAATTTCAAGGCTGCTGTTTAGAAAACAAAGTAATGTTTAATTGCACACATTTGTTTTGCTGTTATTGAGCAAGAACAAGTCAGAAGCCCAACAGCATTATTTTTCTTTCCCCGCATAGAACCTCATGAATGCATTCAAACCTGTTAGAGTTTGTTAGTCCCAGAGGGTCTTGTTGAACCAGAACGATCAATAGATGCAAACAGAGCAGGTAAAGAGGCAATCAGGGCCCTAGAAACTTGAAATATTTTCCATTAGAACACCTTAATAACTTCCCCTGAACAAGTATTTCAACGGCTGGTGCTACAAGCAAGGAGACATCCCAGGTAAGAGCAGCCTGAGCGAGACGTGCGAGGGATGAAACGCATCTTGATTTTACCACCCAGAGCAAAATGTGCTCTGGACAGCAAGATGTTCTCCAAATAGCTTGGGCCATCCCATGCAGGAGAGGTATTTCATAGGAACTTCTGCATATGGAAGATAATTGGAGGGAACCGCTCCAACGTTCGGGGTTCTGATCTCCTCGCAGTAATGAGCGCACAAGCAGGGGATGCATATGCATGAGAACATAATTAAGAGTGGTAAAACCTGGAAGATTTTCAAACTCTGTGGCAATTACCAACTTAAACACACAAAAAATTAAGATAGCCTTATACCCAAAGGAAAGTTATTATTCAAAGTGCCTTGCCTCATTATAGTTAGCTGGAGCTCAAACAGCAGGCTGGTGAGCAGGGGAGAGCTGCCTTCCATTAGCAGCAGGTGCTCTCCCTGGGATGGAGGCAGGATGCTGGCATCCTTCTGCTCTTGCCGAGACATCTCAAACGGTCCCAGAATGCTTCATGGGAACAAAAATAGAAAGCAGAGGGCACACATGACTGGCAGCTTGGGCTCCCCTGCTGCTCTTTGGGCCTCTCTGGTGAAGAGCGTTCATGGACAGAGAGCTATCCTGTGTAAATAGATTCACTAAATAAATGTGGTAATTATACTGAATATTATTCTCAGTAGAAATAGCAGCAGGGAAATGATTTGCATAAGAAATGTGGATTATTCATGTAAATGAATGTGTTATTTGTTTATAGAAAAGATTAAGTCTTGTCTAAAGACCTAGAACTCAGCTATACATAAAAGCGAACACTTAACCAGTCTTTCATGCCTCCACTGTGCTCTGCCCACCTTTATCAAATTCATCTTTGCAGTACTACCTATGTTTTTCTCATCAGTCCATTTTGCTAAAGCTCAAACTCCCCTCAGTGCAGGGGATAGTTAATCTTCTCTAGGGAGCCTGTTTGGGCTGTCACTGAAGAATCTTTAGTGGAATCCAGGCTTTTAATCTTTGTTTCAGCAAGCTGAGCCTAGTGCCAGGAGAAAAAGGAGTGGTTTCTAGGTTTGAAGAGCTGTACAAAAGCTGTATATCCTCCTGATCTGGGAGGATGACTCCTTTAATTTCCCTCCTCCATGTGCTGAATGCAAGGAGGGGCTCAGGCCCCAGGCTGGCTGTCCCTGCACAGTCCAGAAGCAGCCAGGAGTAGCCTCAGTTTGGGGAGCAGTAGGGCAGATGAGCATATCTTTGGCAGCCCCCAAGAGTTGGGCTACTGATGGAGACACTGTGTGCCCACCTCTGTGCCACCCCATGGCCTGCTCACCCCTGGAGTACTTTCACCTTGCTACCTGAGCAATGCAGAAGGGGTTGATCCTGCTGCGACCACCTCCTGTTAACATCACAACAGCCTCATCCCTCAGCGCAGCGATCCCCAGGCCAGGGTTATTCACCGAAGGAAAAACACTGGCTGAACACAAAGAGCAGAAAGGCAGCCTCAGCTGATGCTGCAGGACCTTCACCCTGTCATTCACCCCTGCAAAACAGCCAGCTCAGCTCCTGGACCCAGCCTGGGAAGGGCACAAGCACCCAGCACAGCCTGTTAGGAAAGCAGCTTTACTGACCACCAGGAGACCTCTCTGGGCTTTGCTAACTAAAGGCAGCTCTTCTTATATTGCCAACTGCATCCTGGGCTGCATCAAAGGAAGCAAAGCCAGCAGGTCCAGGGAGGGGATTCTCTCCCTCTACTCATGAGACTCTGCTCTCGTGAGACTCCACCTGGAGTACTGAACCAGCCCTGGGACTCCCAGCATAAGAAGGATGTGGATCTGACAGAGCGAGTCCAGAGGAGGCCATGAAGATGCACAGAGGGCTGAAGCGCCTCTCCTACAAAGACAGGCTGAGGGAGCTGGGCTTGTTCAGCCTGGAGAAGGCTCCACAGAGACCTTAGAGCACCTTCCAGTACCTTAAGGGGGCACACAAGAAAGCTGGAGAGGGATTTTGTACATGAGCGGGTAGTGATAAGACAAGGGGGAATGGCTTTAAACTGAATGAGGGTAAGATTTAGACTAGATATATGCAAGACTCTTTTTTCAATGAAGATGGTGAATCCCTGGAACACGTTGCCCAAAGAGGTGGTAGATGACCTGTCCCTGGAAACATTCAAAGCCAGGTTAGATGAGGCTCTGAGTAATCTGGTCTAGTTGAAGATATCCCTGCTTACTGCAGAAGGGTTGGGCTGGATGACCTTTAAAAATCCTATCCAACCCAAATTATTCTATGATTCTATATGCCAAGTCATTGAGGAGAAACATTCTCAGCTGATCCTAACTTTCAGGTGTATGCAGCAGCATGGGCCACCTGAGGATCTGTTGCCTCTGGTTGTTTTAAATAATTTGAGAAAAGAAGAATGTCTGCCTTGCAGCAGGAAGGGCTTATTTCCTGTCACAGTAAGCTCTCCAGTGACAGCTGTGTCTAGCTCAGGTTCTGGCACCTTAATTCAGCAAGGTAATGTGGCCTTCTCAGCTTCCTTCAGCTCCATCAGGTGGTCAGAACTTATAGTTCTTTGATGTTCTACAGATTTGTTGCAACATTTTTCGTAATTTAAAGAGTAGTGTTGAGGAATGGCACCTCCACATGGCCTTTCCACCAAACTTCTCTTGCCATTTTGTATTTCCAAGTACTTGTAAACCATAAAAATAAAAATAAAAATGAAGAATAAATGGGAGTTCCTTCTACTGGACTCAGCAGTTTATTCTTGCAGCATATGAATTATTTTCTGTTAATTCATCCCCTAAATTCTTTTTGTGCTTAGCTATGTGTTGGTTTGATAGAGTATCCCTTTCTTTTTTGCATTTGATACAATTAAAGTTCTGCAAAACTCAGCGGTTTAAACTCTTGGAAACTTGTGCACATTGGAAAATATTGATCCGTACAGAGGAGGCTGCGGAGTGCCCAAGCCTTGCTCCCACGCTCTGCCCTGCACAAGTAGAAAAGCAAGCTGAAATGGAAATTGAGTTCCCAGTAATGTTCAACTCAGCTGTTCAAAAATAATGAGCCATTCAGATCAAACTACTTCGGAGATGCTCAGGGTTATTTCTCTTGTCCGTATTTGCCCGGTGAGTGTTGGGAGGCCAGGAGTCAGAGTCCCTGAGGACGAGCATCTTAACATCAGGCTGACACTTCCCGGCCTCACTGAAAGGTAGGAGTTGTGCACAAGGGATGCATGCAGCATGGGCTTTGCGTGGGTTTCAGAAAAGGGCTCTGAGACAAGCACGGCTCCAAGTTAAAATAAGACCTCCAATGGTCTGTGCCACACCTCTCCTGGGTGCAGTCCCAGCCCAGCGCTGGGTCCAACACGAGCCAGCTCCTGCAGGACTGCAGACATCAATTTGCAGAGCTGGAGCTAATGAACAGCTGGAGTTAATGTTGGCCAGATGATCGGGGGGGAACACCTCAGCCCTTCAGTGGTAGTATTTTGATACATGTGTACCTATGCCCTATGAGGAGGAGACAGTTTTTAAGACTAGGATTATGACTCAGTTGAGATCGGAGATTAGGAGCAGCTAGGAAGAGTGGGTGATGTTGAGATTGTTTTCTTCTTCCTTTTAATGGGGAACACAATACATTACAATAAACACCCAAGCTGCAGAGAAGGGTCAGCAAGGGTGTGCTTGTATGCTCCAAAGGAGCACAAAAAACACCTACTCCATTAATAGGGGGCTGTACCCAAAGACTTACAGAGCAAGCATGGCCGCAGTTTCTGGAGCAGTATTCCAAGCTAACTCTTTGGTTTTGAAGAGGGCTGTGGAAAGGGAGAGACTGTGGTAGGGAGGCAATCACAGGCATAATCCCACTCCTGCATTCTCTGGAAGCTCAGCATTTAGCTGCAGAGGCAGGAGCCCTCAGCAGCCTCAGCCCAGGCAAAAAGCAGTGCTGCTGCTGCTGCCAGCAGCCAGGCTGAAAGCACCCACTCAGGGTAGCTTAAGACCAAATTTCTCACTCTTGTGCTCTAGCTCTTCAGCAGTGCAGAGCTGCTTTCAAGCAATAAGTCATTTATGTCTAGCTGCAGCATATTTATGAGAAAGAAATCCTGCTTTTACCTGACGAAAAAACAGCTACTTTAGAGCAACTACCTCTTTCATTTCACCTCGCTTAATGAGCACCAGCTATAGACATCCTTCTTGTAGCCACATTTCCAGGAGCATGAAGAGCTCTGCGTGGTTCTGCAGGGTGCTTAGCTCTTAACCCTTCCCTCCACATTTGATGTGTGCATGACAAATTAGGAAAAAAAAAGGAAGGTCTTTTAAAATTGTAATACTTCATAGCAATCACATTTTGGGTCTTTTGAATCTGAAAATGCAATTCCCACATTTGTATGTGGTTCATTGCAAATATTCCTTCAAAATGTGCTGCAAGAGAAAACTGGATTTATAATTGCCTGCTCTCTTAATGCCCTGTGCTAGATTATGAGTGAAAATTTTCCTCCTCAACAGCAGTAGCAAAGTCCATTTTTCTTGTCTCACACAACAGCTGAAAATTTGTACAAAAACTAAGTTTGTTTTCAGCCTGACTCTTACTGTGAATTGGAGTTCCAAGCATCAACACGATGGTCCAGCTAGAATATTAATAGTGATAAAGGGGACATGTAATTCACCCAAGAATAATTTTCTAGGACACTTATGGCATTAAACACTAATTCAATAACAAAAAAAGTAGCAGATAAGCCCAGGTAGAGAGCACTTCTGCCTGGTATCTGCAGCCACCACAATGCCAAGCGTGTCCTTTGCAGGTGGCATCACTCTCTGGCACTGCCAGGCTGGGTAGAATTAGTCAGGATTTTGTAGGTTTTTTCCTTTATCTGTGGAATGTCAGCTTCCTACATTACATGGCTGATGTGAGCAAAACAAAGGTCTGCCTGCACTGGAAGGGAGCGCGATGGAGACATTCATTTCCCCAGAATAGGTAGTGTAACAAATCAATCCTGACTGCACTGATAAATTGAACTTCAAGCTTGGTGATACTGCTTTTCAGGTCTAATTCAGTGTAAGACACAGCAGGAAGGAAAGGCAAAGGCACTCGTTAGCATTTCATTCTGCAAGGAGCTGCTCCCTGAGCAGGGGAGGAAAAAAAAAAAAAGATTTTTTCACCTTCTTTTTCAGCACAGCATTGCAACAGTTTTTAAGGAAGGTGACAGGAGGCTCACAGGAATATGTGGGGGTGTATGTGCAGAGAGAGAGGTGCAGAAGAACTACTCAGAGATCACTGGCTTCTTGCCAAGCCCCAAACCTTGGGATGGGGTCATAACTTGAGCTCCTGGATGCCAACAAAAAAGAAGTGTTGCTTATGGGAAAAATCCAGTTCCCAGCAGTAGGAGGATTACAGAGCAGCAATGCTGTGGGATGCAAAGGGAAGACGACCTCAGGAGGCTGAGGTCCAGGTCAAATCTTATCTCTTAACAGAGCCCCAGGCTGAACACAGATCACTTCCCCAGGGAACCGAAGAAGTACTTCTTTTTTTTAGGTAAACAGCCAAGTCCTGCTCTTATGTCACATAGCAGCCATCCCCCAGGGACCTGATCTTTCTCCCCTGGGCACTGTGGCACTGTAAATAATAACAAAGGGGATTTTTGCCCTTCAGTTTTCTGAATCTGGATGCAAACGTCATACCTTTGTATCACACTCCAGCTTTTCACCCTCTTCCACATTGGGGCACAGGTTTGCATTCAACCAGAGTCTAGCAGGACTAACTTTAGGAGAAAAGTCTGCACAGCCCTCCATGCAACACTGACCTGAACAGCTCACAGAGAAAATAAAGTAAGACTTTAGGTTTGCAAATTTTGAAATCCCATTGTCTGAATTGAGTCTCCCGGTGGGGTTGTAGGACTGGAGAGAGGGTTAGTGAGGACTGGTGGACACTTGGATTTAGCAGTGGCTTTGACTCCATGTTCCCATGTTGTCTCTTCACTCCCATCACTGCCCCGTGCAAAGGTCTGCACTAGTGGGACACTTTGCACCCACTCTGCTCAGTGGCCAGTTTTCAGGCACCACCTGCCCCTGGAAACAGGCTCTTCCTTCCAAAAGCTCCAAAGTCCTCATTTTTATGGTGCCAGTCCAACGACAACTTGCCTTTTAGAGGTCCATTTGTGGGTTGTGGAGTTAGGATTACATGTACTGCTTAACAATCAAAACTAAAGCAACATTATTCCTTCCACACAGAGCATCTTGTGGTGTGATCAAAGTCTGCTGGCACAGCTTGGACAGCTATGATAGTGCAGCAGCCACTTGCATGAATATAATACCTGCTAGAAAAGGACTGCAATATGCTTTTAGGTAAGGCAGAAGTCCTGGTGGCCCCACCGTAAAACTGGCAAAAGAAGAGATGTGACCTCAGACAGAGAATTACACTGCAGCATCTCAACAGCATTTAACTGATTACCCAAAAAGGCAGAAATACTCAATCTGTGTGTTTCTATCTCAAACCTGGGCCAGCTTGGTATCTCTAGGGTGGTCATCCCTAGCTGCCTAAGGGCAAGAGCCCCATGATCTTGGGGTGATTTGCCTTGTGGTAGCTTGTCCCCAGAGGACAGCTCTTCCCCTTTTGCCTGAAACTGCCACAGCTCTTCACTGAAGCCATGACCTCTCCAGCTATCCTTGTCATTCCTGTAAGTCTTAGATCTTTCGGAATCCTGTTAGGCTTGAGAGTAGAGCCTGTGCTGTTACCATCTAGACAGAAGCCCTGACCATGCAGAATGCATGTGAGCAGTGTGGTATCTGCTGTACCCCAACTGCACCCTCAGCATGTGCACCAACTATATCCAGGAAACATGAAATACTTCCAGTTGTGTGTATTTGCAGCAATAAGCTCTAGCTGAAGACTTTGTTTGCAAAGGGTTGATTAGTTCCTTTCAATTTCATCTCAGTCTTATTGTTACAGTATACCTCACCATCAATCTCCTCTTCCCACTCCAGACATTATTTGCTATTCTTGCACCTGCCTTTTCCAAAAAGGACTTTTATTAGCAATACTAGTCTCAAGCCACAGTCCCACTTTTCTTTCATTTCTGCTAGAGCAATACCACCCACTGCAAAGCTCAGCATCCCTGTAAATGCTGTGGTTACAAACGAATGCATCCTTCAGCAGCATTTTAGACCATTTTTTCACAATGCACATTGTAAATGAGGAGCAATATATCTTCAGAATTGCCCAGAAAACATTATTCTGTTAGCAATATAAAAGCTTCACAGTGTCCGAGTAGGTGCCCTTGCCAAAAACATTTTATTGTGAGCCAGATAATTCAGTTTGAATTGTACATGGTTTGGTATAATCATTCCAGTAAAGCATTCTTTACAATTCTGTAACAGCAAGTCACATGGCTCAATAAAGTTTATTGCTGCAAATGCTTAGTGATTCATGGCATGGATGAATTCTGTTTCTTTCCTGGATCAAGTAATCAATAGCAAAATAATCTCCCTGCAATTACATTGCTCTGCATTAAAGAGGTGTGAAGTAAATAAGTACAAAATCTGATAGAAAAAACAATGTGTACAACATTAAAATGAACTGCAATTTGAAACTGGGTGTCCTTCACCAGTTTTGCACACAGCCTGTGGCAGAGCTACGTCCAGCACACTCCCAGCCTTAAATGACACTTGCTCACATTGTGCAACAAACCCAGTTGGGACCGACAGATTTCCATCCCATCATGTCCAACAGAGCCTGCTGTGAACACTCTGCACTCACACAGATCCCCCTGGACATCCCCATGGGTGCCAGGGGCCATCCTTTCCAGAGCGTGCTGAGAGAAGCAGGACCTACGCTCCCTCAACCAACGTTTCTGGTTCTTCCAGCGCTGCTCCTGCACACAGTAAATCAGTGTTTATAACATCCCCTGCTGAGTTGAGTGCAAATTAAATCAGGCTAATTTAGTTTGCACTATCATGTTCAGCTGCGAGTCACAAAAGGAAACAGAGGCGTGCGTTGAGAGGGGAGCTGCTGACGGAGCCTCCTCAGGAGCCCGGCGGGACATGGAGCCTTTTCAGAAGCCCAGTGGGACACGGAGCCCTCGGCTGCTCCAGGGGCCCCCCTCCAGGGGTGTCCCTGCTCCCTCCAACCTGCTCTGCTTCACAGACCTGAACCCTGTGGCTCCAGTGACACCACAGTAGGTCACTCCCAATAGATGATAGATACATCATCTGTAATAAACAAGTACCAACACAGCCATCTATTTATCTGGTTCTAACAGTTTTCCCATAAAAACAGGAGGAAAATGATATTGCTTAGAAACAGACTGTTCTGGGGAATAAAGTGCATGCTGTTGTTTTTACTGTTGAATGCCTCCTGACTGGGAACACTTATATGCAAAGGAGCTCCTCCATAAATATGCTTATGCTATTGCACAGGCCTCAGTGCAGTGGTAAGCACATCCCTGAGCTCAGTCTTTTGCCCATGTTTACTTTCTTATCCACAGTCCACCTCATTCCTGAATCTCACTTGCACTCTGAAAAAATATTTATAATATTAAGCACCTAAAAAGTCACAAAAAGCCAGAGGGAAGGCTGCCTATGCAAGCTTGATATAACTCCTTCCTTCAAAGGTATTAGAGTATGGTCTTTCATTATATGTTCATTCCCATTGGAGCTCTGTTTCATTTAGCACCCAGACTCCGGCTAGGCTGTGCACTGAAAAAGAGACACAATTGAGCTGTCTGCAGGAATGTAAAAAAGAAAAAAAAAAAGAAAAAAAATCAAAGCAGCAACCTGTAACAGGCACTTAGCGTGGAAATTTCCAGCCCAAATAAATGAATGGTAAGAAAGTGCAAAAGGATCCTACAGATAGATGCATCAAGTAACTCTCTCATGGATTTTGACGTGAATAGTCCCACTTATACCATGTTCTCTAAAGCTGTTCACAGCCACGCACCCGGGTTGCACTATTTAATTAGCTACAACCTACATTTGCCTGCATCCTTTAGATGTACACACACACACACTCACCCTATATAAAAACTGATAAATATCCAAATGTTTCACCAGACAGCTCCTGTATCATGCTACTGAGAACATTCATTCCATGCCAGTCTCTGGTGACTTAAAAACAATATAGGATCAGTTTACTTTTCACTGTACTGTACTTTTCAATCTGCAGAGAAAACCCACTGCCTTTCTGAAATAAATATTCAACCATCATACAACAAACAGCTGGAGGCTCAGCTCATCACTTGGTCAAATCAAATTGGGGTCACTTCAATAGGGCTATGTTAACTTAGAAAAGCAAAAGAGATGGTTTGAACGCTTGCAAATCACCTTTCTAAGTCAGGGCTAGGGAAGAGCGTTCATTCATTCTGTGAGTCCCCATCCCTTCTTTCCCAGAAGCACAGTCTCCAGTCCTCTACAGCAGCTACAGAACTGGGATCTCTCTCTCGGGTGACAAGCTGCTGAGGACAGGGGCCATTTCCCTCCCAGACCCAAGAGCCCCATCACCAAGCACAGCCTCAGGGCACTACCACAATGTGTGCCTATAACAGCAGCGTTACATCAGCGTGAAGGAGGTGACCCCTACTCAGCCCCCATGCTCCAGGGTATCACAATGTGCACTCGGGGTGGTTGGCATCCAATGGTCTCTCCTCAGTAGGGTTGTCTGAAGTGAAACAGGACTCAAATTAAATATGCTAGTTAGCAAAACTTCCGTTCACCAAGTCTGTGATTATCAGGTTAAGTCTGCTTGAGGGAAAGACTTTTCATACAAAGTAAAAAGTTGAAACTAGGCAGCCTTCCTCATCCTGGTACAGGTCTGGTTGTCCCCTCCTCTAGAGCTTTGCTTCAGGAATAAAGGGTCATCATCATCCACTGTAAAATAATATGGAAAGGGGGTTGTAATAATCCATCCCTCAGATGAGAGCTCTGCCATACTCTCACCTGGACTGGACCATGGGGCATTGGAGATATTCTGCCTCCAGCAGGAATAGAAGCCATAATAAAGCAGAAGGCTTAGAAGCCTGAACCTCCTTGTTTTTTGTAACCTGCCCCTGTTTGTAAGTGGTCAGTCAAAGATACCTTTTCTAATGCTACAGAACAAAACAGGCAGTGCCACATGCAACAAAGGGGCCTGCACCTGACAGTCAGGGAATGGGCTTTACCTCAGACTCCCGGAGATATATCCCTTTGCCATCTTGTGTTAAGTTGCGAAAGGCCTCTGCAAAAGAAGTAAATGAGGAGCATTAACTTGATAGCCAAGAGATCACCACAACCAAGGCACTGTCTCAGGAAAAACCTCAAAGGCAGGGTTTGTAGGCTATTCTCAAATGCATGTGAGCTTCTCTGTTCTGTCACTGGAAGATCCCTGAAGGCTGGAACACTGGGAGCAGCTGAATAAAGTCAGGCATGTTACTGTCTGCCCATGCATCTGTGAAACCTCAAAATGCAGGGGGTCCCAACCTTACCCACTACGATTTTGAGACATGTGCAAAGTGTCTACAGCATGATCTAAGTATCAGCTGTCTCATCCTCACAATTGCAGTCCATCAAAGACATATTTCAAAGCTTTCTTCTTCCTGGAAAAGATACATTTCAAGGCTGTCCTTTTCATGAGAAACAAGTAGTCTTCATCTGTAATTTGCCTGCTTCTTCCTACAGAAGGCTGGTGCAAACCTGCAGAGAGCTTAATCACTCTGATATGTACAGCTTGGATGTCTGTAGGCAGGGACTGGTGGGGAGGTAAAGAGAGAGCTTGACTTCCTCTTTATCTGTCCCTTGCTTTAAATTGATTACTCTTGGTTTATTCAGAAACCCAGTTCTGCTAATTTTGACCTTGCCACTGCCAGTGGGAACAGCATCAGAGGGGCCAGGGCTCAGCTGGCAGCCCAGCTTGCCAGGCCAGACACGGAGCGCCAGCCTCACCTCCCATGATCTCCACTCGAAGCATGAAGCAAACAAAGCTCTCAAAGCTGATCTGTAAGTCAGGGTCACCATATCTGATTGCCATCAAATTACAGACTTCATTGCTGAGTGAAATGCCTACATAAAACAGGGGGAAAAAAGGAAAACAGAATGAGATGGCACAACTGAGTGGTCTTCATCTCTTCTCCAACAGCTTTGTTTTTCAAGCCTGGCCTAAGATAATCAAATATTAGCCCAAATGAGATCTCTACATGAAGATATCTCCTCCAAATTTAAAAGGGTTCAGGTCTGCTCGCCTATACTTACAGTCCTTCCAGAGTTGGAATAAAATACAAATAGGCCTCTTTTGCTCAAGGGATATGAGGGTAATAGCAACAGCTGGGTTTGAGAGCAATATTCCCAAGAGGGTAGGAAAGGAGATGAAAAAGAAAATCCAGAGGAAGTTCGTATAGAAAGCATCAGTCCCAATGTCTAGCAGCAGCATTTGCTAGGAATAAAAGCATTTTCTATTCATGGCCTGGGACTTTAGTTTCCTTTAGCAGAGGTCTGCCTGGGTTTCTCACTGTGCTTTCACTGACTCAGATGAACTGGGTGAACATGCACCAAAAAGAGGAATGATATTTAAGGTGTAAACATGCAAAAGAAGCTACAAGACTGAGCTGCAGCCCCCACACAACACCCAGCAATAGCAACAGAGCTTGGTCCAGTATTTGGACCCATATGTATCATCTTCCATTTCTAGAGCAAGCCTCAGACACCGCAGTAGTGAAGTCTGGCACCAGTATTGCCGCCATGCAAGTCCCACACCTCCAGGTTTGGTCCCTGAGCTGTCGTCTTCCGCAGAGGTAGCAATTTAATAGGAGCTAGATCTGGCCTCCTGCATCCACACAACACCAGAAAATCTTTTAAAATTCAATTAGCAACACACAGGAAGGGATTTCAAAATTGGGTCTGAAATAGGCAGACACTTCTGTTTCAGACAACTCTCAGTGTGAGACCACACTGAGAAAAGAGTGAGCAGCCCATCCCATGGCAAAATAATTTTCAGAAATGTTTATTAGCTAAAGAAGGAAGAAGAGATGGCCAAGGCCATGCAAACTATAATGTTTTCCACTTCTCCTGGGCTCTACACATAGTTATCAAGATGTTTCCCAGCCCTGTGCTTTTTTTCAGCTTTCATGAGCAAGAAGCCAAAATATGCTGTGGGCTCACCTGTCTCCTGTACAGCCGCATGCAGTTCCACAAGGTCAAGCTTTCCTGATCTGCTGGCATCTCCCTTCTGGAAAACTTCCTGTGGGATGAGGGAGTATTTTTAAACAAACCAAACCACCCAAAACCCAACAGATGACACCAAAGGGATTGTGAGCAGGGAGATATTGAAAGGAGGCATAGAAATTATTGTCATACCAAATAGAAAAGCAGCCTTTTCCACAGGACTCTGAATTCCTGGATACTCAGTGTGCCAGTGGCATTCAGCTTAGTGGGAGAATTAAGGTCGAAACATCTCAATTAAACATTAGGGAGCACCCATTACATATATTACAAAATGAAAAAAGAAAAAAGAAAAAAGAAAACCAAACCAAAAACCCAAACAACCCAAAAACTTACAGCCACTCTAGCATCCATGAAATTATAATATGAGGATAATGATTTCCTAGCCCACGTGCCTATTTATAGGCTTGATCCTCCTCCCACTAAAGTCAATGGAAACCTGGCTGCTGATTTCAGAAGCGGCAGGAATCAACCCTTTCCCAAACCAGCTCCATTCTGTCACAGCTGAACTGTTATTATGGAGGGTGAGAAGTTCAATAAGCAGGGCCACGTCCTGGTGGTAAAGAACTCACAGTAACACCCAGTCTGCCTTAAGAAATAATGCTCCGGTATAGTATTATATGAGTCAGAAGTATCACTCATGACAAGGATACATCCAGGAGTGCCAAGATACCCTGGCAGGAATCCAGACTGAAACTCAGGCGAAAACTCTGGAAATCTGGAGAGAGAACAAAAAAAAAAAACACCAAAAAAAATGGTTTTGGGGAGTCATTGAACATCTCTCAGAAAAAATGGACTCTCACAAAATTCCCCCTCACTTGAGAGGGCTCAGGCCCCAAAGCCTTTGCGAAACTTTACACCCACTTGAGAAGATGTATCATTTATGATGATAAAAATATGAGGCAACAGGATGGATTCTACTAGTCTCAGAAAATCCAATATGAGCTCCCTGCAGGCATGTAATATAGAATGAAATATGGTACACTATCTCCAGCTATTAGAGAAAATGGAAGGAAAAGGACATCCAAAGCTCTAATCCCAAACAGAATTTACTGCATGACCTTGAGCAAAGTCACTTGACCTGAAGAGCTTTGGGGAACAGCACTGCAGATTAATTGAAACCCTTGTACTAAGCATCTCTCTCTCCCTCTCTTTCACAGACACACTGCCAGCTCTGTTAATATAATTAAAAGTACAGGCACTGCTGAAAACATGATGCTGCCTCAAGGCTTAGCATTCCTGGTTCATACATAAGTTACATGAAGAGTAACAGAAATAAGCTCTAATCCCACTGCAAATCATGATTAGAGTTGGTCTGTACCTTCCACTGAGTAAGGGACAGAATCATAACTCACCAATCCCTTCTCTGCAGAAAGTCAAGATGCTTTAATAATTTTAATATTGTAATTCCCTGTTTAGTAAATATGAACCAAGTACTGTAAAGATTTTTAAATCACTGTCTTAAAATCAATAACTTATGAAAAGTAAAGGCTCCCTTTTCAATATAGTTTTCTCACAGATAAGACAGTGCCTGGTGGGTCGGTTCACAAAGACAGAAGAACTATCCTTGTCCACCTTTGTAGAAAAGAGAGTAATATCAAATTGAGTTTAAGTGGAAAAGGCATCACATCAGTCTTTTGATCATCTTCTTTGTTGCCTGTAATGGCTGGATGGAGTATTTTCTGTGCTGCATATTGATTGTTACCAGTGCAGAAACGGGGAAGAAAATCTGGATTCATCATTAGATCTGTAATTTCATTGTCATTGTTCAGAGCAAACAGCCACTGCAATGCCTCACTGCTGTCCAGGTAGTGTTATTTGTTACTAAGGACCAAATTATGAGCCTGTGGAGTGCTCTGGGCTGCCCCCAGCAGAGTGAATGGCACACATGAGAGAGACAAGCCCGGGGCTCACCTGGCTCTCACAAGCGTGGGTTACACAGGCCACCCGCACCTCATCCTGTCGCCCAAACACAGAGCAAGGAGCAGCTCTATGCGTGCACAGCAGGGAAGAGTAAATAGAAACAGCAGCATGGACCAGGCACATGAAAGTAAAGACAAGACCCTCCTCCACCAGATAAATTCCTACAGACCAGGCTTTCCACAGCTTCTACTTTGGTGCTGCTGAGGCTGCAGCAGTGGCACAGGGTGAAATGAGATACAGTTTCAGAATCAAAGCTGAGGTCAAGCTGGGTTTGGAGGCCAAATTAAGAATCTGCATCCATGCTTGTCCTCCCCCCTCATTCTTTCAGTTGTTGAAATTTAAACTAGATTATCTCTGCTTATAAAATGTCTGCCATGTTGATTCACACCCCAGCAAATCCTTTTGCTCTGGAAATCTAACATGGCATCAGAAGAGTCAGTTCAGTCAGACTGAAGCCAGTTTCTCTTCCAAGAATTCAAGAAATAGATACAGGAGCTGAGGCTTTTCTCTGAGAGGGCTTATTTTACAGAAACATTATTTCTCAGCACTTACTTCTCCAAGATATATTATTCAAGATCCTCTGGAGCTGAACAGCATTTATTTCAGGATTCTGTGATATGGAAGAGAATTTTAATATTTTTTTTCCTAAGTATTAAATCACTTTTTTCCCTCTTTTGTTTTCCCAGCATGTCCCATCTTCATTCTCTGCTTTTCTGGCCCTAGTCCAGCCACTGTGAAAATCGATAGAAGAGACTCCCTTTGAATATGACAAGATTCTGAGCCTGCAAGAGCTGCAGTGTGCTCTGGGCTAAGTTCTCAGGGCTCCACACGGATCAATGCAGTAGTGCAGATTTCCACTGAGTGAGGATGCAGACCGTTAACCTTTCAGCCCTGGTGCCATCTGTCCCATCAAGCACACTGTCAAGGGACCTGCTTCAAACATTCCCCTTTTATCATTTACAAACAACAACAACAAAAAAAGGGAAACTTTGGAATACTTCTCCCCAAACTTTTCAAAGCAGAGACTCCCCCTCCCCCTTGTCACACTAAAGTTTACAGATCTTTTAGAAGCTGTGAGAATCGCTTGTTTGGAGGATTTTTTTAAATGTCACTCTTCAAAAATAAAAGCCTGCTTTTAGATCATTGAGACATGCCAGGGTAAAGCCTTCAGAAATGGCAGTACTGCCTCTGCCTCTGTGTGTACTTGGACATCCTGGCAGCAAAGGATCAGCACCTCACAGTAGGTGGCAATTTCTAGCACATCAAAGCCACACTGTTCTCAAAACCAAAATATTAAACAAGGGGCAAAAAGTGAAAGCATTCCTTGGTTTTAGTAACAGCTTCCTTCAAAATATTCCTATTAAAAGTGCAAATTTGTTTTTGTGAAATTGTGTTTGCCAAATACAGGGTATGATGCTAAATAAACGCAGTGACCTTTTCTGAAAGGTGAAACACTTGCATCCCTCACCATAGTTAATGGGATCCCTGATGGTCAGCTCCATCCCAAATCAGGCCAGAGAGATCACTAAAAAGAATCTTTCACAGTAAGGATCACATTTCACTAGGAAAATTAGGGGAAAAAGGAGATGATGGGACAACCAGTATCTATTTCACTTCTCAAAGCAAGTTGCCATCCAACTGTGATGAAGTATGTATGAGACAAGGTTTAATACTTCAGGAGTGTTCTCTAATAGGTAACTTTCCCCAATGAATGTAAGAAACCCTAAAGGGTAGGATGGATCCACACAACCCATCACTTTGTCCCCAATACAGGCAATAGGAATTAATGTTTAGGGAGAGCACGTGAGCCTGGTCATCTTCTGCAGTCCATTCTGCTATTTCCCTGTTGGAAAAGTGATCTTAGAGGGTACATCCCTGCCCAGTCCTTCAGTATTTGTTTATGGAATTCTGCCCATCAGTTTGCTAATACCTTTTGAGCCTCTTGATACTGTCACATCCACATTAAGTTCCAGGCATTGACACCCTGTTGTGCAGAGAAGTGTGCCTGTCTCAATGCTGTCATATTGCTAAGCTTCACAGGCCAATTTGCTGTGTGGAGTCATCACTGTACAGAGTCCAGCCTCCTCTCCATAGCCCCTCTCTGTTCTCCACACTTCCACAGACCTCCCTTGAACATCCACATGCTTTTACTTTCACAGAGCTACAGAATAGCTCTGGAGGAGCTTACTCATGCAAGCACTTACCTGTTCAAAATGCTTTGTGAAGAAATCCTCCCAAGTCTTGCCTTCATACCTATCAACAATTTCCTTTAAGGTATTACAAAAAATCATTAGAAATTGTTACCTTGCAGAAGAAAAATATTGTCAACCAAGTTATTAAAGATGCTTTCCCAGAATTACATTCCATTCCCTGCCTTTTCCACCTTCTTGCCACCACTGCAATCAGCGTTATATCACTAACACAGCCCACTGCTAAGACACCTCCCCACATCAGAGAAATGCTATTTCTTGGAGAGAAATATTCAGATTAGTGGGGAGAAACATTCCCCTCACCCCACCTCAAGCTGTGCAAAGCATGGGGCTCACTCTGCAGAGAGTGAGCAGAGAGAAGAGTCTCTGTCCTCCTTTATACAGCCCAACTGAGGAGATGAAAGCAGGACAGGCCCTGTCTATGCCAGGGGAACAGACTATGCTATAAATTCCCTGGCACAGGCTGCAGATGTGCATGCACTGCCACTGAGACCAGTTATTTTGAAAATAACCTTTAGGCCATTGCCTGGGAATAGTACTGCTAAGGTCCCATAAGGGACGGGGGGGGGAGTACAAGAATGGACCATGAGTCTCCAAAAAGCCATGGACAGGAAAGACTGCAGAGCAAGTAAGATGGTGTCACTGAAAGATCTTTGCAAAAAGGCAACTAAGCTGTCTGAAGTTTTGCCTGTCCCCCACATTTGACTGCATCTGTCCCCTTGGTCTATAGGACTCTGTAAACCCAAGTTGTGCTTTCAAAAGTGCTGCAACGCAAGCACTGACATTCTCACTCAGCCTCTCCTCTAGGGCAGAGCAACAGTAAAAACCCAACATTCAGAGCTCCCACTCCCCTCACACCCACTCACCTCAGAGAGGGTGAAGCTCGTGTTCCCGCCCATTTCCCTGGAGATGCAAAAAAGCAGACACATTAAGGAGAGATCTCAGAGTTGTGTGTTTGTCTCACCACAGGTGGCATCCCCCTTCCCCAGATGGGGCCCCAACCTGCTCTTGCAGCCTGTGTTTTATTCTCTGGTGTTACAGCTGCAGTAAGGGAAGGCCTCATGTCCATACAGCATCCCAAAAGCTGCTGGCATTTGAAGTATCCAAAGCACCATTTCTCTAAAAGCAACTGTCCCAGCTTTGCCAGCAGGGACTCCTGGCAAACTAACCGAGCTAAAAAGCTCTTATCGTTCTCACAGTCTCAAACATGAGCATGCTGCAAGCATTGTGTGGGCCTAGCCCACTAGCCTTTTTTGAAAGGATAAGGCAAATAACAGTGCTTCCAACCACTAAGAATCCCAAGGCAGGGGAAACCCACAGCCAGCCTCTCCGAAAGAGATGGTGCTGCTTTTTGCACAGTGAAGTCTTTACGCTGTCCCCATTAGCTTAGAAAGACCAGACTTTCCCAGAGAATTAGGTGTTGGCAGAGGGGCAGCAGCACCTCACCGAAGAATGTGCTTCCTGGAGAAGACCCGCAGGATGAACTCAGACTCTTGCTGAGGCTCCAGCGTGGATGGGACAATCACATAAACACAAGGCTCCAGATGGAAGTCATGAGTCACTTCCCGCTCATCAAGGAAAACCTGGTGCTTGTTCACAGGCTGATGTCGGCTGAAGAAACCTGGGGGCAGCTTTCTGTTGCTGTCCTGGTACTGTTCAGGGAAGAAAGAGAAGAGAAACGTGTTCTGAACACACGGACAAAAGGCGTGTGGAGGATTCACAGGCATGACACAGACAGCCTGCCTTCACATCTCAGCCTGTTTTACGGCACAAGCAGGTAACAGAGCCCAAAGGACTCAGTCTCCTCCCACGACATGGTGGTTCTCACTATGCAGCACCCTTGCCCAAAACTAATAGACAAAGGACTGGGCTTCCTGCAACTTACTAAAAAAATAACACTACTTGTAAGGAGCAGCAGCAAGGACTGGGGAGGAAAAGCTGTTCCTGTCAAAGTGGCTTCTGCAAAAGTCTTTTCCATACTGGCCAAACTGACTGCAGGCAGAAACTGCTCTAGAGACTGCCCTTCACTAGCCAGAACACCTCTCTTTTCCCACAGGGACCATGTACTTTGTCCCCTGCTTGTCCTTTGCACTAGGGATCTGGTAGGAGAGGATTTTTCAGAACACCTGTGATCTGAGCATACTGCACGAGCAACCTAAGCCCTAGCCCTGACTTCATGCAAGTGTCCTTCATCTGTCTGGCACTCTTTGCCCTGCAGGCCCTTTTCTGCCACAGGATGATGGATAAAGTGTTGATCCAGGCAACAAGGAACTAATTTTAATGCCACTGAGTGCCCAGTACACAAGCCCAATAAATAATCCTGCTGGCTAAAACTACTGTCACCTTCTGATCTTGGCTGTTCCTCAAAACATTTAGCCATTTTACTCTGCAGCCTCATGGGGAGATGCTATTCCTCTTCCTTTGCCAGTATTTTTCTTACTAATAGAGCAATCTTTCTTATGAAGGGTTCAGGGTTACTCCTCCTGATGCCCCTTATGTTAAATTCAAAGTTTTTATATTCCAGTCAATACTCTGTTGACAGCAGTTCCAATACTTTAGATGCTCTAGGCTTGCCATCTCTCTGTATTGATCTTGGCAACCACTACAAACCTGAAATTAAAGTCCTGACTGCCACCATTCCCACTCAGGTGTGGCAGAGCACTGTGCTAGGGCCACACTCAGACCCCCTCTGCCAGAAAGTTTACCTTGAAAGTAACCCTGGTAGTGCCCAAGATATTTAAGTCAGGAAGGAGTGGCATCTTACCTCATGGTTACCATGCTGGGAATACAGTAAGTAGGAACACAATTGTGCTGCCCTAACCATACACCCAAACTAGTTCTTTACCAGCCCAAGTTCTCATTTAAGAGGTGTACTCTCATTTGAGCAGTAACAGAGTGGAAGATATGCCCTTTAAAGACAAAATGAGCTAAATCTTTCCCTGTTTTAAATAGCCCTCTGAGGTCAGGGCCAAAATTAGGACTTACATCAGGATTTTACTTCCAGGGCCCTTTCTTAGGTCCCGAAGGCTCTTTGACAAAGGAAATGCTAGAAATACAGCTGGCCTGAGGAAGCTGAAAATGCCAGAGCATTCCTAGCCAGCCAGGAACCTGAGCTCCCTAGGAAATCTCTGACTTGCATGGGGAACAGACTCTTTTCCCACCTCATGCCAAGACTGGAAGGCACCAGAAAGGCAGCCCAGACTCCCACAACACAGCCAAGAATTGGGGCACCATCCCACAACTGCAGCAGGGATGAAGTGCTCATCAGGTAAAGGCTGATGCCACTTCTAATACTTTTGAAGACCCAGTACAGAAGCTGAAGAACTAATGCCCCCTTTTAAAGCCACTGAACCCTCCTGATATGACTGCGTTTCAGGAGTCAGAGGATGTTGCTGCATCAGTAGTGCCTTGCTGTGGTGCCTCACTGAATTCCAATACTGTCACTCGCTGTCAGCCAAGGAACAAAGGCAAACACCCCACATTCAGCGTTGTCTTAACAGCTGCACCAGCCCAGGTCCCCCAGACAACAGCCAGCAGTGGTAACAAGGGACTCACCTGTAGGCCCACCTGCAGGAAGAAAAGAAACAGAGCATCTGTCAGTCAGGACCTCTGTGTCTCACAAAACACAGCCAAGTCATTCCTGAGAAGCAGAGCAGCTACATACACCTATATGGGGTCTTTGCCTTCAGAAACCTCAATCCCTCCACCCAAAAACCCTTCCCCACAGTCACCTCTCCATAACTGTGCAAGCTCACAGCAGCAACAAGACCTGTGGCTCTGTTCAAGGGAGGAGAGTGGCTCTCAAGGCACATGGATAAGCAGAGAATTGAAGGGAGGAAACTCTCACTCCTTCTAGTGATATCCACTTACTTCTGGATACACAGGGAGCTATCAGTATGCACACATGGGCAGCTGCCACATCATACTAGGAAGACTTCTCAGGCACAATTTGGAAATAACCTGAGGGCAGAGCTCTTTCTGCCCCAAAGTAAGGGAACTCCTGGCACCCTCTTCCAGCTATTGCACAAACCCTCAGAGGCAGCAAAATAAAGCCCAATGTGCTTTGAAGCAAAAGGCACTTCTCACTGCTCTGCAGGGTGACACACAGCATGCTGGAGAGGCAGCAAGAGGGGCACAGAGCCCAAGGGAGCCTAGCTCTGATGTGTGAGGAGACTGGCCACAGGCAGGAGGAAAGGGCACAGATCACCCAAAACTCTTGGTCTGCAGAGCAGTACAATCTACAGGGGCTGGAAGTTCTCCTATTCAGTGAGGGCAAGAAAAGCAAAGCAATTCTTCCTACCTTATAGAGTAAAAATCCAATGAAGAGGTGAGGAGCCCGGTTCCGGTGTTTGCTGCTGTGTTTCTGCATGAGGGATATAACCACATTGCACGAACTTGGGCTTTTCCTGCTGTCTTCAGCTGGTAACACATTCAGCCAGTACTGAGGGTTCATCCAAAAGTTGCCTAAGTAAAACAAGAAAAACGTTTTGATGTCATTTTCCATCACAAAATTGATTGCCAACTTCCCACATGATGCCTGGCATTGGACTGAATAGCTCACAGGTTGTCTGGATCTCCAGACCCCGCAGGAATTTGATTTTAAGGTGCAGTTTACAAGTTCAGCAGTGCCACTACTGTCTAAGACAGGAGAAAGTCCCAAGAACAAGGAACTATATTTCTGCTTACGTACAACTAAGAGCTCATTTTGTTTATAAATGTATCACTATCCCTCTCTCACCCCTGGTGTATGGGCTAGCTGACTTGAGACTCCACCTGCTCTGCTTCCAGAAGAGCTGAGCCTCTGACTTTTTTATTCACTTTACTTAAAACACACTCCCTGGAGGTGCTGAGAGTGCAAATTTTAACAGACAAGTTTAATGCCCTAGAGCAGATCAGTGCTGGCAATTGATCCTAGGATCCTAAAGCTTATTTCATGCTATAATCAGCCCACTAGCCTGTGTTTGCAAGCAGTGCATCTTCTGTGATAGCAGAAGCCAGTCAAAGTCCTTCAGCTGCTTCTTTCTGATGTTTGTGTGGCAGCTTAAACAGGAAGCACATGTTTCTGTTATCAATTTTATGTTAAGAGGTTATAAGGAGCTGGTAACTGAGTCAGCAGAGCATACAAAAGTCAGAATCATCCAAAAGAGCACCCCTCACCGTTACAGAATCCCAGACTTCCTCCTGCTGTACTTCCTTTAACCCATCTCCCACTCTTCAAGGAGTACATCCACTTTTTCCCATCTTCCTGGCTCATCAGGTCTGGAGTTAATTTACAGATCACCAGATCTACAAAATGAATCTTAAAATCTTGCAGAGACATCCTGGGAAAAGAGTGCCAAGAGACATCTTGTCAGCAGTTCAGTTTAGTCCATATGGCTCATAAAACGAAAAGAAAAGGGAGCGGGGAACTTCGAAGCTGCACCATTCTGTGTTACATATGGTAATGCTCATATTTTATTAGGCAGTAAAGAAGAGAGCGTCTGCTTCAACAGCAGCATCTAGGAGTAGCAAATGCACGACTAAAACTTCAGCAAACGATAACAGAACAGAGAATAAAATAATCTTGCCAGCATAGGAAATGCAGTGAAATTACAGGGGCGGCAACATTGCCACCTCGTGGCAAAAGCTGGGGAGAAACCGCGGACAAACAGGCAAGCAGGAGCTTCCCGAAGCTATGTTAAAGAAAAAAAAAAAAAAACCAAGCAGGACAAAAGCTCCTGGGGCTGCCCTTTATCTCCAGCAGCCCCAGGAGACATGGCAACGTCCTGCTTCTCCCTCACTGCTGCATTGAAGAACAGTGCATCCCATGTCAGCACAGCCACTGCTCCTCACAGCATCAGGCTGAGAGGAGCACGGGCTGCTGTAAAGCACGTCACCTATGCCTTGGCCTCAGAGCAATGTGCTGCTTCAGCTCCAGGTGCAGCCCCAGCGCTACTGGCGGAGAGGGGAGAAGCAAGACTGTGCCATTACCAGAATTCTCCATCGTCCTTCTTTTTCCTCAGCAAAATCTTCTCCTTTGGGCTCAGCAGCTCCCACTTGCAAGAGCTAAGGGGAAAAACATGAGGTGACTAACTGAATGTGGCCACAAATTCAAGACAGAGGACATAGCCTTCCTTACAAAAAGAGGCCAAATCCCTGTTTCTACATATCTCCATGCTTATCTCCTGCTATGCCTTCAGCCACACAAGAGTCTCCACAACCACCCTGGGTCCCATGAGATGTAGCTACATGGCTCCAGTTTTCTCCAGCAGAAGCCAGAAATGTTCCATTTCCATCAGCCAGCGCCTTCACTTGGACACGCAGCTTCCAAGTACTTAAAATATAAAAATCTAGACCTGCTTTGTTGGTTAATTTTCTGTCAAAGGAGACATAATAGGAAGAGTGTTTGGCATAATGAATGAATGACTAGGACAGCACAAGAGGCAGCTGGGAGTCGTTTCAAAGGCAGGCCTGCAGTATGTTGCTCATTATGCTCTTCAACAGAACAGCTGGTGTGTTGTCATTATGTGACAGACACGCATCAGAGAAGTTACTGCTCGGCAGACAAGGTGAAAGCCATTCACATTCCCAATGACCTCTGTACTCTTCCCTCCTTTCTATGCCCTGAGCCTCAGCAAACAGCCTGTGCAGGGAGTGAAGTGAAGCTTGGAAGGAAGAAACATGCTCCACTTCAGAGAGGAACAGGACACAAGTTTACAGTTGCCCATGGTCTAGAATGCAAACCACTGTCTTTCATGGGTCCCAATTAAAAAAAAAAAAAAAAAAATCTGGTAGATGCAAATATAGGGCCCATTTACCTCACTAGTTGCTTCCTCGGATCTCATACACAATTGTATTTCCCCAAGCAGCCAGGACAGAGGACTCCTCACACAGCTACCCAATTCCAACACCTTACAGCCTGTGGAAGATTTTTCCTGGGCCCTCCCATGATAAATGACTGTGTCCTGAAACATATTTTTTATGCTTTCCAGATCACACCAACATGGCCAGCATCTCATGTTCATATTATGTTTCCTCTGGCATTTAGTGAAAGGAAAAGCAGAACTGATCTTGTTGAGGCTGCATGTGTGAAGTGAGCCCAGCTACAGAAGCACTGTCTGTTGGAGACATATAAATCCATGGAGTCATTGCTTTGACACCAGAAGGTCTGCGCAAGCAACTGTTATCTTACTGCTGCCCTCAACATTAATTCATGCCTGAAGATGGCAGCATCTTTCCTCCAAGAAACCTTTCCTCTGCTCAGTGTCACGCCTTTCCTTTTTTAAACGCACCTGTCACTCCAGTCTCCTTTCCACTCAATTTTTCCCCATGGATTTCTCAGTCTCACCAGATTTTCTGGTCCATATTGACAGGTCACCTGCAGAAAACAGTAACACTCTGCTTACCAAGGTCTCAGCAGTTCTCATCTGGTTTATATCATTGTACTATGTCAGACATTAACAACCATTTTGTTTGTTCTCATAGATCACAGCAAGTATGATGATGAAAATCTTTGAACATGCAACTCTGAATGCCAGCAACAAAGAGATTAAGGTGCTTCATCATACATTCTAAACTGAAACCAGAGACATGACAGATTCCTAATCTAAAGGCTTGACTGTAAATTCCTCTTCCTTTCCAACATCTGCTCATTTTGTACTCGTGTGAAAGCCAAGTCCTACCCCAGTGCAACAGCACAGCACAATGCAGCCCCCCGTGGGTGACCACACAGATTAATGCCTCCTGAACTGGGATGCCATGGCGGGAGGAGAGGGTGCCAGGCCAATTAGGGGCTTTGTTGGCAGCACGCAGCAGAACAGCTGACTTCACACTGTTTCCACATGCTTGGTCAGTCCCTTAATGCTGCTTGGCTCTTCATCTCATCAGAGGAGCCAGACTGACACGTTGTTGAAAAACTCCACACCTAAACCCCTCCTGCCCCTCCTGTGGGTGAAACAGATGTGCCTCATCCAGCTCATCTCTTCTGCCCTTCCTAGTATCTCTTGCTAGAGGTACTGAACATGCTTTCACCAATAGGTCCAAAGCCCCACACAGTCCTTTGCCATCCTTGTCAACCTACTCTTGAAGCTGGACAAGACAGTCATCCACCAGTTCAGGAGGAAGAAGCTCCAACTCTTTGGGACCTATTATTTCACACCCTTTACCTCTAGACAAATATCCTAAGGGGACTCCTAGCAATACTTCTGCAGATTAGTGCGGTCCCCCTGCACTGTCTGCACAGGAGCACAGTTCAGTTCCCTTACTCCACCCCTGACTCACATTCCTATCTGCAGTTTTTCATATTTTGGCCTTTACATCCTTACTTCTCTATGGCCTCTCCACTGGCTTCAAAGGAAGGTTTTGTACCCCAAGTAGAAAGCACATCCCCAAGTTTCAGCACATCCTCCCAGCAGCCCCAAAGGCCAGTCCTTTCATTCGTAACAGCTAAGATGCATTTCTAGGTGACGGTCTCAGCAGAGCCCTGTGAATCATTCCCACCCTTAGAGATACACTGATCTATAACCATTGTCTTTTACATCAAGGACTCCAAATTAAAATGGACACACTTAAAAAGTGAATCTTAACAAAGCACACAGTCTCTTTTAGCCTTAGACTAAGGAAAGAGCATTGGGGAGGAGATATTATAGTTGCTCTGATCAATGGTTGAACCTATGACTGCAAAAAAAATTGCTGATACCCAAATTAACCTGGACCCAGGACATTTGGGCTGGTCTTACCTTTCTAATGCCAGTTACTGTGTAGGCATGGCCAGCAACAAGCCCATTCTTCAGGACCTTTGCTGTCTGTATACAGGAAAGAGAAACAGAAGGAAAATAAACCTTTTATTCTATCCCTATCATATAGGACATTCATACCAATACCAGAGCCCTGTACTTGGGTAAGCAATGACTTTCAAAGCAAATGGAGAACTGAAAAATAAATAAATAAATAAATAAATTGAAGCTCCTATGAGCCAGATTTTGCAGCATGCTTCAGATTGGAAGATTGATTGTGAAGGTCCCTTCCTCAGTTGTGGATCTCTGGCTAGAGACCATCTCACTTTCAGGAAGCCTAGGAGGTTAGGTTTTGATTTTCAGAAAAGCAAAGTTTCCCAACAGCTGAGGTGGTAGCATAAAGCTTGAAAGCCAAGATTTTAATTCATGTTCTGAATTACATACCTCTCTACCTCAGCTGTAATTTTATTTTATGTGTGTCTATACCTCACTGCACCATCTGTAAAAATGGAAAATTTACTTAATAAAAATGGGAAAATGCAGTAGGTCCCTATTTAACAGAATTTCTTTGATAGATAAACCAGTTCCTAAACATAACAACAGGGAGCTGAGAGCATCAGGGAATCAATCCATGAGCAAAGTTTAACATGAAGAATGTGACTTCTACAGAAAGCCACGTGTGGCAGCTTTGATACTTTTTGAGTTACAATGACCAGCTGAGCAGAGGGAAATGAGTCTGGAAAGGCTTTTAGCTGTAAAGCCATTTGATGTCACTCCAAGCCTCACCCCTAAGTGTGTCTGACAGCCCATGAGAGATCTGCTGTAGGTGGCTCTTGTCATGATATCCCACAGATAAGGAGGAGCTTCTGCAAGCTTGATCTTTGTATTGACACCCCCTGTAAAATCCACCAAGGCTTCTGAAACTTGCCCAATCTGCAGATCTTCATAGGAGCCGTAGAGTCTAGCAAAAAAAGACATCAGTATATTCTTTGGGTTATACTCACAGATGACAGGTTGAGAACAGCTTGCCAATGACAACATAAAAAAAAGTGTACAAAAAGCAAAAGGAAGGCTGTAACTTATGTTTAATTTTAGGGGAATTTTTGGCATTTGGGAAGAGGGGAATCTACAAAATTGCCTCCAAGACTGGCCATAGTCTGAAAGGGACTCTTCACTCTCTGTCATCCCTGACTGCACTGTAATGAGAACATGCCCATCACGACTCTTTGATAACTCTGCCTTAGAGAATGTTGCCTGAATTTATCACCAGGCACTGTGCTGTATCTAAGATATAGTGCCTTGAGAGACACTGTCTTGAGAGCTCAGTCTCCAATCTGATTTTCTTTATCACTGCAGTGCAACTTGGTCCAGCCTTTTCATACTAACACCAACACCAAATGAAAATAACTGAACATTGTCACCTTTGTGTGATCTTTCTCTCAGTGTTAACTAGAGTATTTTTCCCTGCTCTGCAGAGATTATTTCAGCCAAATATTAACAAACTCCATCAGTTAGGCCTTGCTGCTTTCTTCTTTGTACTGATACTACCCCTAGAGTTTACCACTGTAGACAAAACACCCTGGAGAGAAGCCACTGTTCTCACCATGCCATGTGACTTGCCTCAGCTTTGGGGACCTGAGAGCAAAAACATCTGCCAAAACAAAGTGCAATGCTTCAGCAGACCTCCAAAATGAAAATCCTTGGAGGCTTCTCCCACTGATAATACATTAAAGGAGGCTTTTGGAAATCATTCACATTCGAAAATCTCTCTCTGTGGTGTTCCACTCCTCTGTGGTATTTACAAGGAAGGCATCAGCCTAAGCCCATACACTGTAAACAATGATAACACTCAGAGGACAACCCCCCACAATAGGGCTGTTTTCACACCTAAACCCTTGGGTTTAAACTCAAAGGGCCTGGATTGATAACAGCTACTGCAATGGCAGCTTTTACTGTGTAATAATAGAAAGATGAGAGCCATCTACTACACTCCAAATGTAGCAAGGCCTAGGAGATGCATTTATAAACAAGAACAAACTGCGTAGGCACCAACCAACACATTTTAGAGAGCCTATTTGCATAACTTGGAATGAATCACTTACTTAGCATATGCCTTCTCCAGAAGGGCTCCCCAAAACACGTTCTTATAGACCGAGGAAACAAAGAGCAGCTCCCCCGCCTCATTCACCGGCAGGCGATCATCAACCACCACGTCAACCCATTCCCCGAAGTGCCAGAACTGTCAGGGGAAAGGAATGAGCTGATGTTTCCCTTGGAAGGGACCTGCCCTCGAAACAACAGGAAAGGCAAGACAGCCTAGCTGTGGGCACAGAACAAGCTGCTGTGGGTCAGTGGGATGTGCTGACTCATGCACAGAGCCAGCTCCTCAGCCCCACCCAGCCAGAGGTGAAAACAAAGCACCTATCAGGTGTAAAAGGAGTAAGCAGGAAAATTAGCCACAGGTGGACTTCTGGGGAAGGAATTCCTAACTGCAGGGTAGCAGAGTTGTACCAAGAAGTGGGCAAAGGGGTAGAAGATTGGAGCTGATGTGCTCAGGTCCTGCTGACTGTTGCCACTCTTGAAAAAGAGTTCTGTCTGTGTTAAAATATGGGTAGGACACAGCTGGAGAGAGCAGCCAAGCAGAGGTGTTTCCTCAGAGTGGCTTGCAGTTGATTCACTGCCTGTACTACTTTGTGGGAGGGGTGATGGGCTCCTCTCCAGGCTGGGATACCCTCTGGCCACTTGCCCCTGGCCAGAGGGAACCACGTACAAATTATCTAAGGGAGTGACACAAAACATAGCAGAGGATATCTGAGGATCTCCTGCAATCTGGGGGAGCAGCTGTACCCGGAAGTGGAAAATGCCCGCATATTTCCTCTCAAAGCTCTGGTTTTGTGGCACGACTGCAGCCAAGATGTCCTGGTGGAACGTCAGGGCTTCCAGGGCCGCCAGGAACCAGCAGTTCTCTGCGCCAAGACAAACGGACACATGCAGTTGGCTGAAAAGCGAGAGCTCTCAGCCAAGTTCAGCAACACCACCAAGATCCCAGCAGAAGAGCTGCTGTGCTGATGTCTTTACAATTATAACAAATCATACACACAAAATTAGATGATCCAGACATGTGCTTTACTTAACTAAACCATGACTGGTTTATAATTGTTCTCCCATGATCTTTTCATTTGGGTACTGTTTGGTTAAATAAGAAATTTAGCAAGCAATAACTGTCAATGGAAACATTCTGGGTTTTACCGACATTATGTGGGGTTTTTTTCTGTTCTCTATAAAGGCACACTATTAAAAAAGCCTTTTCCATTTTTCTTTGAAAACATTAGCTTTTCAGAAAAGAAAATAATTTCTAGTGGAACTCACATGCAAGACTGTACTTAGCAAACTTTGCTTTTAAGGACATGAAGCGCTTAAAAACTAATTTAGTCCCACCTCTACCTGTTTTGCACGTGGCAATATAGTCTTTTATCTTAGGCAACACAGGCATAAAATTACTTTTCTAACTGCAAGGCTGAGAAGAGAACACACACTGAGCATTAGGTACAAATATAAAGTCCTTATGTGGTTTCTGTTCAATTGTCAAGCAGCAACACCACAAATCAGTAAGAGCACAGGATCACTTCCTATTAGCAAGGGCAGAAACAACACAGAGTGGTGATTTCAGCTTGTGGAGACACCTCTCATGCCTCAAATCCCACCTCGAAGCTTGCCAGCTTATTTACTGAGTCTATGCCAGTAAATGATTGCTTCATCCACACCATGCCAAGTGGAGAGAGGAGATGGACACCTTCTATTTCCATGCCAAGTTTTATACATTCAAACATCCATACAAAATGTTGTCTTGTGTAAGAATGCTTAGATATTTATACAAAGGAGTTTCCTTACCCACCAATCCTTGGCAGAGATCAAGCTGCTTTCTGTTTGCAGTATAAAATACGGGACTTTTGTGCAAAGCCTGGGAAGCACAAAATGAAAATGAAAAGAAAAAAAAAAAATGAGAGAGTTAAGCCAGTAACATGAGCTGACTTAGCTTGAAAGTCAAAGCTTTTAAAATACTGACATCCCTTTGTCCCAGCAGACATTGTTCTGGCTCAGGTATAAATCTAATGTTTTGTGCTCTAGCTAACCTGACAGCAGCTTGGGCACACATTTGTGTTTGGTCTACGTTGAATTTGGTCTCTCCAGCATAAGTCACTGGTGCTCGGATGCATCACCATGGCTTTCCATGGACACCATGCTGAGAAGACAACCCTTCAAACCTGCCAGTCCCACTCCTCCACACAAGTGCGAGCCAAAAGAGGTTATGAGGGCAGAGCACAACTGTTCAAACTTTCACCCAACCTGGCTGGCATCTCCACAGTTTGACTGACAATTGAGCCACAGACTGATGGCTGCTACAGAATTCCTGTTGCTGTGACAAGAGTAGGTCTGTGAATAATTGTAGAGAGAAATAATGTTGTGATTTTTTTTCCCTTCACAAGTGCCTCTGGGGTTAAATTAATAACCTAAGTGTCAAAATTACATTTCACTCGAATGACCCAGAAATTGCTCAAGCTAAGTTTCACACTGTTGGCTTCCCCTGAAGGCAGTAGCAAAGACACAGCAAACCCTCAGAAGGCAGTCACAGTAATTAGACACCAAGGCCTGCCCTTGGTGAGTTTGGGTGTTCAGTTTGCAGGCCATCAGTCATAGATGCAGCAAGCTACAAGCCTGGAGGGTGAATGGCAGAATCTCAGCCTCTCCTCTGCAGCACAGGGACTGAACGATGCACAGCATCCATTCTCAGAGAGTCTTTGCTCAGAGAGTTTGGCATCCAGAGCAAACAGCAGCCTTCCTCACAAGGCAGTTTTAGAATCACAGAATCACAGAATATGCTGAGTTGGAAGGGACCCATCAGGATCATCAAGTCCAACTCCTGGCCCTATGCAGGACACCCCAAAGATCACAACAGAGCAGCAGAACAGTGGACTGAGAGACAGAGGAGGTTTCAAGTCCATTCCAATATCTGAGAAGTCAAGAGACACTTGAAGGGCTTTGTAGAGGCCAGGACTCATGTTGGCCATTTTTTTTGCAGAAACTCGATCCTTCTGAGAAATTGTTTAAATCTCACAAAATATGACAGCTAGAAAATAACTTAGCTGGGAGATGTTACCTGCTATTACCTGGCAGAATTCCCTACAGACAAGGGAATTCTGAAATTCTCACATAATTCTATACACTGGTTTCAGGAGGATCTGATTGTCAATACTCTGCTCAGTGGCTCAGTCAGAGCAGAACTGGCATTGCTAGTAACAGGCCTTATCTAACTGTGCCAGGCCCCTGTCCTGGCCTCCCAGACTTGTTATCTCCCCATTTGTTATGAGAACGTGCTCTGTGACCAGCCCTTGAAACCAGGTGTCCCTTGTTGTGATGTTCAGTTTAAGCCTGGAATACCAGCAAAGGCCTTGGAAATGTGAGCACAAGTAGAAAACAAAAGCCCCAAAACTAAAACCAACTCACAGACTGATGCTCAATCATGGGCTGTGATAGAAGCTCAGCCTTGAGAGCTGGGAAAAGAATACTACAAGTACAATAGACTAAACAGTTAAATAGGGGGAAAAAAAACCCCAGCCCAGCAAGAGGATAAGGCACCTGCCCTGTCTGGGAAATAGCAGCCTCCAGCATCACAACAGTATGTGGTCCATGGGAGAGAGGAGTCACAGCTAAGAACTGTCTAGAAACTCAGAAATCTTCTAAAAGGTCATTATCTTGAACTCTGGGGAGAAGGATCTCATCTGTCACCACAGAATCACGGTGAGATCACTGAAGCTGTGAGCTCCAAGGAAACCAATTCTCCCTGCTCCCTTCACCTCCTCTCCCTGCCTGCTCCAAGTGGATATAAACGGAACAAGGCTGGTTATGATTTTGGGCAACAAATGCTTCAAAAGAAATTATGAAACTCCAAGTACCCCAGCTTCCAAAATGACACCTGATGCAATAAATGTAATCCCTGGAGACATTAAAGTACACCTAAATTAAAGTCTAAGAGTAGTCTGTTCAATGCTAAAACTATTTGCTGGCTATCATCTGTAATCATCCTCTTACACACAGTGCTCAGTGACAGTCACTTACGTGTGGCCTCTTCCACTGTAAATTCTGGGGTAGTTTCTTTAGCAGTGCTCCTGTTCCAATAGAGCTGATGTGAGCAGGGAAGGTGTCGTCTGTGAACAAGCATTTGTTCTTCAAGCATGACTCCAGCAAAGCCTGGTAGTTCTGCTGGATGGGAGGGGTGTGTTTTTGAAAGATATTCCTGCCTAAAGGCACAGGAGACTTCCTTTTTTTCAAGCACAGCAGAAAAGGCATGCTGATGTCTCCAATAACACCAGGATAATTTTTTTCCACTGAGGATTCTGGAGGGATGTCACACTGCACAGTTCTGCTGGAAACTCTTGGTCTTCTTGGATGAGGCGTGTCTTTTCAGAAGAATTCCTGATAGTTAAAATAAGTATAAAAAGTAAATTTAATCCTGGCTTTTAAAATTTTCTTCTTAGTCAGCAGGGGTGGGTAGGAACAGTGGCATTCCCAAGAGGAGTGGGGGCCCACCCAGTTCTAACTGAGCACCTATCACTGCATTTTCAAGGCTTTAATATCACTGTAGATCTGAGCGAAATCAAAATGAGTGACCCCACTGACTTTTACTAGAGCTTTGAAGCCATACACATGGCTATTCTATGTCTCTCTCTGGACTATTTTAGGCTCTCCAGGATATTTTCATAACATGTTGCAACATGAATGACAGTCTTTATTCAATCACATTCTGGCATGAAGTTATTTCCCCTCCCAAAAAAAAAAAAAAAGAGAGGAAAAAAAAAGGCAAGATAAACCAAAGACTAACAGAAAAATGGAATATATTAGATTTTATAAAGCCACAACTCACACGCCTATGATAGTTATTTTGCCCTTTTTGCCTCATTTTGGAGAATGATATGATCTTCCCCAAGAGTTCACATTCCATCTTGCTGAACACCACAGATTCACACATGAAATCGCATGCTGAGGTATTTTTTTCCTTGGAACATTCAAGACAGATGTTTCTCATCCCCCCACTAAAAACACCAAAGAGTGATGTCCTAGCCCTTTTTTTAATATTAGCAGCTATGTTAAACATTTGCACCACCCCTTGCTGGGAGAAATCATGACTAAAATCTCAGCAGGCAAATCACTTCCATCAGCGCTAACAAGGTGATCATGATCAGTTAGTACAGTATGGACTGAAAAAATTAACCAGGATGCAAAGTTTAAAAATTGGTTCACATGCCATAATGATACAGTATTTGGAAGGCTTCCCCACAGAGGAGGCTCTTTGAGACTCAAAATCCCTGCCCCAGGCACCCAAGGACGCTGGTCTCAGTTAGCACCATCGAAGCTGAAGGTCACCAGCAGCCCCTGTGAGAAAACAAACAACCACAGATTGTACTGTTCAACCACAAAGAGCCCTCATTCGTTATAAACCCACTCTACAAGTCATCCACAAAGCTTGACCCTCAAGGGCAACCAAGAGAAAATCTTCAAAAGATAACCCTGGAAATGAAAATTCAATTTTCTATCGTAGAGCAGACATTTCAGAGATGAAAAAGAATTTAAGTGCCTAACAACTTGCTTACTTTTCCTCCAGATGAAAAATGCTGTCTCTCCCTCCAAACCTTCCCTTTGTACAGCCATTGGCCTTCACGGCTGCAACAACATGAGCAACACACAGAGATAGATTTAAGAGAAAAACAAAGGAAGAAAACAGCCTGGAGACCAGCTGCACTTTATATAGGCAGACAAAACATGTATGAAGAAGAATTTCTCATTCTGCTGCTCCCCAGGAAAAGAAGTGGAGAGCAATTGGCACACTTTGAGCTGCACTGAAGAACAAATATTTGAGACTTGATTTTTGGGTGTGCAGAGTATTCACAGTGTCTGATAAAATTATTTTAACTTTTCACCAGTTCTCATTTCACTCTGGCATTTATTTGAAAAAGAACTGAACTTTATATACAGGTCTTGAAATCCAAAGATAGTATGAAAAAAACAATGCTTTCAAAAATGAAGGTTGAAATCACCTGAATACGTAGCCTTATTTTAAAGAAATTCAGCCAGCACCCCTGACTCTAACAGTGTGCGTTGAGTCAATGATGCTGCTTTGTATGTTTTGAAAACCTCCCAGCTGAACCTGCCTGTGTGTTGTTTTAAACTTTTATCCAATCACCTGGAAATCTTCGAATGAAAGATGCAACAAAGCATTTTATGTGTCATGAACAGTCACTTCTCAGACAGCAAGTGTTCCACCTTGTGTTTAACCTTCTGCCTGCTGTCTGGCCACAGCCCTGTGTACAAGTAGGCACCAGATACAGCTGTGTAGGAGCAGCCAAAGTATTCCTGGAAATCACCTGTACTCCACTCAGCAATGGTACTGAGCCAGACTGAATCAGTCCTCCACCACAGGTGGAGCAGAGTGTGTGCATGTCTCTTCCAGCAATTAAAATTTCTAAGGGAAAGCAGCCAAGTGTAGCAGACAGAGGTTACAAGCTTTAGAGGGAAGCCATGAGCCAGCAGGTTAAACGGATTTGATTCTCTATTCTTTGCACATTCCCCTAGCTAGCATGTTTACCATCTGATCTAAGTCCTTCCACTGCATTAGCATCCTATGATCTCCCCTGAGCTTTCTCAACATCTTAAATGCCTCATCCCTAAGTCTTAAAATGAGAAGCTGAAGAATCCATGGAAATCCTTCACTTTTTGTAAAAGTAACTGGACCATGAATTAATTCTCTGAGAGCCTCTTACTCACTCTAGGAGAGGATTTACCTCAGGCAACACTTGGACAGTGGGCAATTTGAGGGCTAAACGTGGGGATGACAGAGCTCAGCCCAGCTCCTCTGATTTAACAAAGCCAATCCAAATCTGGGCTGAGGAGCTGCTCCTGACTGTGTGGAACAGAGCAGTAAATGTTTGCATGCAAAATAATAAATTTTAGGGTGAGCAGAACAAACGATGCAGGGCCATCTTTTACAACCATTCATGTACTACAGCAGAACATTAGCTACAGAAATTAGTAGTCATTAGTCAAAATGATAGTGTGAGTGTATTAGGCTTTGTTAATCTTTATTAGTCTCTAAACAAACAGTATAAAAACAGCACTTGCAGGTACAAACTCAAGTCTTTGATTAAACACAATGCTGTATTTCAGAAAAAAACCCTCAAGGCTGACTCCTGCTCTTCCTGTGGGCTATTAAAGCAAATAGAAATATCCTGAAAAGAAGCACGGAACTATGTTTTCTCACAAAATGAATGAATATAGAGACAGGTGGATGACCTTTCCCTGAATTTCCTGTGCTTACATTATTGGCCCAAAAGTTGATGAACACCTTCTGGTGCTGAGATTTTCAAGGTCGAGCAGTGAGCCTGCTCCCACTGATCTTAACAAAAAATCTGTATCAAAAATGCCTGAATGGCTTTCAGAACTTCAAGCAATACCTCTCCGACCAAAGATTCACTTAAAGATGAGATTTAAAAATACATATCCTTTGCTGTGGAAATTGTCCAAGCTACATCGAAATCAGTGGAAATATGAAAATCCCATTTACTCAAGATCTGTGCTTTAGCACTTAAGGTTACAACATCCTATTCATAAGCATCCCAATCATTAGATATTCTGACTACTCACAACTCCCGCTAACGACAGATGAAATTTTTCATCTCCGCAGAATACTTAGTGATCAAGTACCAGCCAAACCAACTCTAAACAGCAAAAGTGAGAGAACAAGGGTGCACAAAATCTGGGTTAGCTAAAACACCAGCCTGTGTTGCCAACCACTTGGCAGGCAGAAGCGTTGGAGCTGTGACATGCAGGGCAGCTGATGTGGCTCATCTAGCTGCTTTACATCGCACCCATCCTTCCCACGTTTGCTGATACAAACTTTTTGGCTTTCTCTTTGACACCTCCAGAGAACAGCACAGCAGCAGCTGCTGCGTTGTGTAACTAATACCCCCATCTGATCCCAGAGGACAGCTTCATCTTAACACCATGCCATGGTACAGAGTTACACTCCCTTCAAACCCCTTCAATTAGAAAATCCTAATTCTGTGCTAGCCAGAGATAACTGCTAAATTCCAGCACCAAATCCTTGTACATAGCACTTGGCATTTGATGTCCTACCTTCTCCAGGTGTGTTCTCACAGCAAAGGAAAATTGTTCCACTGGCAGTGATGCCTGCTGCTCATAAATAGTGTATTTGTTATCTCTCCCTCTGTGTGTGTTTATGTGCACGTATATATATGTCTCGCATACGTAACCCCAAGAGCCTGTCCTAACCTATCAAACACTGCGGTAGAAGCAGGAGGTGGGGAAAAAAAGCATATTGAGCAATGACAGAAAACTTCTGGAGATCTCAATGCAAATATTCCACGGAAGACATGAAAGAACAGGTAAGCCCATCATGCAGGCTACCATTTGACTCACCCATCACTTCAGTGGACAGCAGTTTCCTTGTTTAGTTTGTCACTCGATTATTCAAAGCACAAAACTTCACGTCTCTCCATAAATCACTGACAAGGTAGAAGAGGAAGATGTGTTCAACTGCATCTTAATACATTTTAACAGGATTGCTGCTTTCAGGTAAGAAGTTCAGAGAGGAAATACTCTCAAAACCCCCATATTTTCTCAGAACAGATGGGGACATGACACTTCGTCAATCAGTTAATCGTAACAATTTTTACAAAGAACATTTATGTAAGTTTGATGGAGGTGTATGTCCTATGGCAGAGACAGACAAAATCATTCAAGAGTTATAGACCAAGCTTCTGCACTGCAAGGATGGCGAAGGGCTCAGAGGATTTTTCTTTCCAGCACTATGACAGACATCCCATCAGTCAGGTCCCCTTGTGTGCAATACAAGCAGCTTTCTTTGCCAAGCAGATCTAAGGAGGGAGCTCTCTGGAAGCAAGAATGCTTCCCACTCACTGGATGTACATTATCCAGCCCCACATTCCCCATTTTTGGTGGCACTTCTGGGTATCAGCACCTTGTTCCACCTCAGGTAATGAGGGGCTAAGAGCAGTATGGGGAGGGTAGGGAAAAGGACTCTCTGTGTGTGTGTGTGTGTGTGTACCAAGACACCTGAAAATGGTAGGAAAAAGGTAATGGGAAGTATTTCAGAGGAATATGAATGAGCAGTGAGGACAGGAGAGGAAGGCAGCAGCTTTCTGAGTTGCAAAGGCAAAGCAAGGAGTGAGGAAAGGAATAGGCTATGCTGGAGATGCTTTTATGTCTCCATATAGGCCATATGGCACCAGCAGGCAGTTGAGAATTTGGATGCAGCTGAACCAGAGGAAACTCTCCCTCCCTTACTTATCAAATTAGTATATTTGCTTTAATTCTGGGGGCTGCTGTGCCTTCCTCTCCCTTCTTTCCTTTCCCACAACCCTGGTTATTCCCTGTTGAACCCATCACCACCTGAACTTTTGACACCGTCTCCTCAGGTTTCACACGTGGTAATGGACAAACAGTGGCAGTAACTGCACTGGCAGGAAGTTAATTTTACTGAACTACACTGCTCCCACAAGCTTCTTGAAACTGTTGATGTGTTATGGTGTGAGTCACCACCTCTTTTCAAATTCAGT
>QWTY01017892.1:0-24885 GCA_008033365.1 Pseudorectes ferrugineus | reverse complement strand
TGACTTTAAAATCCCCATCCTCAGATGATCTTTCCTAGGAAATAAACCTGGCCAACCTAAGGTTGCAGATAAGAAAACACACTTGTCACCATTTCACAAGTTCCAGTTATACAACATTGTGTTTTGCCCCGAAAACCCCAGGTTTCATTTTGTGTGCAAACACTACATGCCTTAGCCCAGCCTCACTGACTTTCAGCAAAGTGGAAGTGAATCTTTTCCAGCAAGCCTCTCCTGGTCAAGGCAAGCATCCAGCTAAGTGACTGCCAGCCCTGTCACCAACATTAGAGACATGACTGCGAAACTACAGAACTAAAAGTTAAGTCCATCATATCTTTTAAGATAAAGACAAATTCTATAGTAGAGGACTGTAACAGACCCCCACCAGTATCAGATAGAGGTAGATTCTGAGTACTGCAGTAGAGTGGCTTCTGTGCAGGGCAGTCAAGGGAGAGCTTTTACATTTTGAAAATGTAAATTATTTTAAAAAACCCCAACTTGCTCAAGATTGTACCATAAGATCAATCTCTCCAACAGAAAATCATCTATTAAAACACCCCTGTTTAAGAAATGAAAAGGAATAAACAATTGAAAACAGATTAAAACTTTCAGTTGATTCTGGCAAAGAAAAACCTAATCATACTGTAAACTTCCTTTCCTAATTTTACTTCCCTTTGTTTTTGGCAAGCTCTATACTTCAAGGTAAAGATAGTTCTTAGGAAGTCAGTCTCAAATGGCTAAGAAAACAGACTGAAAAATAAATAAAATTGTGCAATGTTTGTGAGATACATAAAGAAAGTCTATAAAAACTGTCCAGTTTCGTTGTGATCTGCCCCAGTGCTAATGAACCCACAGGAAAGGGACTCTCTTCAGTCAAGGCAAAGAAACTTTTTTTTTTTTGGCCATTTGGCCATTGGGTATGCATATTTATGATTAGTGCAATTTAATGATTAATACCCTCACCTCGTAAACAGGGAACAATCGTGCTTCTGCCACACCTGTAGCAGTCAGCTGCTGCAGCCTGCACAACAGAAACCTTGCTTTGCTCCCCATTCACTGCATTCAGGAAGGGCACCAAGGTGGCCTGGGGAGATTTACAATCAAAGGCTTCCTGGCCTGACCTTTACTCAGCTCCGAGGATAACACAAGCAAGCACCAAAGAGACTCCATATATAGCTGTAGAAATGCCAGAGCGCCATCGGAGGAGCACTACCCTTAAATGGCAGAACTAGCTAGGAGATGAAAGTGACTTTATTCCTACAAAATGAGTAATTTTTGCCAAAACATGTTGAATTCTATGGGGCCTTTCATTTTCAGGAGTTTTCACTGGAAAGGAATCATCAAATTCTTAAAGCCAAAAGCCTCTATTTATAAAACTAAAGAAATGAGGGAAATTAGTCTTAAGGAGCTTTCAAAACATCAGTTCCACTTTCAGCTCTAGGCATTGGCAGGAAAGCAGAGAAGTCTGATTTTCAGAAAACACAGTCGGCCTGCTATGTTCTTCCAGAAAAAGAAAACTGGTCCCTGGAGTCACTGCTTGCACTTCATGGGTCAGGCCATGCCAGAGAGCATATGAGTGCCTGGGACCACACAACGGGAACATGGAAGGTGTCTTCTCCTGCAGTAGAAGGCATAAAAATGGACCTGGATCATTGTTCAGGCACACAAGGCCACACAGTCTCCATGTCTCCCCTTTCCTGTGGAAAAAAAAAAAGGTTTTAATGCAGAGCTGCCTCTGCTTATGCAAGGTCTGGGCTCCTCCCGGCGGTAAATGACTGGAAAAGGGCAGGAACTGCCACACAGCGGGACCGCTTCCAAAACTGCCTCTTGCCACATTTTTTGGACCCGTGGGATGGACTAAAGGGAAAAAGCCTTTAGGAGATATTTTAGGGAAAAAAATCCTGCTTTATCTCAGCTACGCAGTGGAGATGAGGAGAGCCTGGCAGTGGAGCTGATGGCTGGCCCCAAGGACATGCCGATCCTCAGGCTGCTCCTGGAAAACCTGTGTGGCTGTCCTATCATCCCTCATTGCTGGAGGAATAAAGAAATGGGGACAGCAGATAATTTGCCCATCTCATCTGCTTAGATGGTCCAGGCACAGCCAGAGCTGCGAGACCCCACAAAGTGAGAGGCAGCAGTGCAGCCAAATCATTGGTCTGGAGAAAGAATAGTCCAAGACAAAACTGAGAGCACGCCTCATCAATGTGTATAAATATCCAAGGTGGGGTGCCAAGGGGATGGAGCCAGATTCTTCTCAGCAGTGGCAAGTAATAGGACAAGAGGCAATAGGCAGAAACTGATGCACGGGAAATTCTACCTGAATATGAGGGAGAACTTCTTTATTGTGCTGATGACCACATATGGAACATGTTGCCCAGAGCGGTTGTGGAGAGCCCCTCACTGGAGATATTCCAGAACCATCTGGACACAATCCTGTGCCACGTGCTCTGGGATTACCCTGCTTGAGCAGGGAGGTTGATCCAGATGACCCACTGTGGTCCCTTCCAATGGGACCCATTCTATGATAGGCTGGGGACCCAGCTGAGGCTGGCAGTGCTCAGGAACAGCCGGCTCCCTCTCAGATTTGCACTCGCAGGGTTCATTTCAGCGGATTTTTTAGCTCTATTTCGAAGCGAGGCGAGAAAGGGAATAAAATGGCGGCCGGGCTGAAATCCCCCCAACGGCCCGCAGGGGGCGCGGCGGCACCCGGCCCCTCCCCGCTGCCCAACATGGCGGCGCCCGGCGCGGCTTCACCCGCCGGGGAGAACGGGCGGCGCCTGCCAGGAACCGCCGACTTCCGGCGCCCGCCCCTTTCCTGGAGGGCCGGCCCTCCGCGCCATGCCCACGCCGGGAGCCGGCGGCGTGAGGGGAGGCGGCGCCCGCCGGTGCCTCTGGGCCGGGGCTGCGCGGACAAGCTGCTCCTTCAGCCTCCCGCGGGGACTGCTTTCTGGCTGAAATCGCCGGCGCAGGTGGCGTGAGGGCGGGCGGCCCTCGCGGGTGGGCGCTGGAGCGGAGTGAGGCCCGGCCGGCCTGAGGGGGATGCGCGGGTAGCCCGCGCCCGCAGCCAACCCAGCCCAGCCCCGGTGGTCGCTGCGGAGCTGGCGTCGGGCGGCCACAAGATGTTCAGCTGGCTGGGCACCGACGACCGTCGGAGGAAGGACCCGGAGGTGTTCCAGACGGTCAGCGACGGCCTGAAGAAGCTCTACAAGACGAAGCTGCTGCCGCTGGAAGAACACTACAAGTTCCACGAGTTCCACTCGCCCGCCCTGGAGGATGCCGACTTCGACAACAAGCCCATGGTGCTCCTCGTGGGGCAGTACTCCACTGGGAAGACCACCTTCATCAGGTAAAATCCAGCTGCCTGCCGCCCCCCCTCCCAGGCGCGCCTGCACCCTCGACGCCCGGGGACTGGGGTGGGGCAGAACGTGTCTCTGCTACCTGTGCTATGCGTTAAAACCCCTTTTTTCACCCCCTTCGCGTCCCCTCGGCAGCTTTTCATTGAAAAGTCACCTCCACTCAAACGCGGAGCATTCCTTCGCAAGCACAGGGTGGTGTAAGATGTCCCATGAAACACCGACGTGGCAAAAAGTAGCCCAGGGCAGGGCTGAGGAGCGCAGGCAGGGCAGGAGCGTGGAGATGTGAGTCACTGGGGCCCTCCCGGCCGTTCAAAGTGCAAAGGCTTCGGGAAGCCTCGCGCGGGGCATTCCCGCCCCTGCACTGCCCAGGTTGACCCTTATAGCCGCCATTCTTTTCAATTTGCTGTAGCTTTTGAGTGATGAGGCAGCTTTAAAGGGAGTGCTTCGATTTGCAGTGGTCTCTGTTTCACGCTTGCATCTGTCTGTCTTTCTCTGCACTGTCCCAGAGACAACACTCCGAACCTGCTTAGAGAGAAGCATGTGTGCCTGTGCACAGAGAGACCTGCCCCTCTTCAGGGCTCCAGAAGTAAAGCCCTGTTTTAACTGTGTCCTGCTCGGCCGAGATGCTGGGAGCAGCAATTTCCTTTCGAACTGTAAAGAAAGAGCAGCTGCCAGCAGCTCTTTCATTTCGATGATGTGAAACTGTCGCAGAGAGGGTTAAACTTTTCCGACTGGACTTCCTTGCAGGGATCTCTGTTCAGCCATGCTGCTAGTTCAACTTGCAGCAGCCTTTCCCTTGGGATCTTAGCTGAAGCTGCGCTGTCCGTGTTTCCTATGTGATTCATAAGCTAAGCGTTAAATTCCAGCCTTTTTCTGGTGTGGCTGTGTTGAAATCTGTGGAATTACCCCAGTGTAAATCTGGACGCGAGCCACAGGCAGCCAGCCCTTTGTTCTACCAGTATTTCTTGGTGAAGGAGGGAACTGCAGAGAATAGAGAGAGGTGAATCAAATTGACTGTACCTCTAAAGGAATGACCTTGAGAAATGCAGGGTCTTTTTTTTTATGTGCTGTAATATTCCTGCTGCTAAATTTCCTGGTCAGGAGCCAAGAACAGAATGCATTTCTGCTACCTTGGCATGTACCTGGCAAACAAAGTTTAAGAGCTAAAAGGTTTTTCTCATATGAGGAGGTCAGGTGGATGGTGAAGGGGTGCAAAAGACCCAAAGAAGCATTTTGTACATGTTTGCAAAGGGAGTTACACTTCTGGAAAATAGTGAGGATGGCACAACTGCCTGGTTCCACCCCAGATCTTTGTTCTGTTTTTGGTACCAAACCTGTTTGAAAAGCTTCTTCTGTCCTCTGGGTTACAGACACTCAGAGCCTGAACACGGGGAGGTTGCTGAATTCCTGATAAGGCTGTCTAACTAAAGCATCTCTTCCTAATTCTTTTCTCTGGATTGCCAGCATCAGTGTTTCCCTGCAGTCTCACCTGCATGCTGTTAGTAGAGACTTCCTGCCTTTGCCCCTCTCTGTTCAGTGAAGTCCTTCTTCTGTAAGCCTCAGCCCCTTTTGCAGGAAGTTTGGGTGCCTAGAGCATGCAGGCAAAAGATGATTGAGTCTTAACTCATGTGGGATGGCAGCAACAACCTCTTTGCTGTCAGCAAGTGGATCTGAGCCTCTCTGACAACTGCTTTTCACTCGAGCTTGTGTCCTCTCCTCTCAGTTTTCTCTGGGCACAGGGCTGGGATGAGCCTACACAGAGACTATGGTCAAGCAGAAGTGACCAAGAGCTTTGGGAACTTCTGCTTCTCAGGAGTGCCAAATGGACCTGAGAAGGCCTTCTGGAAAGGCAGAGTCTTCTGCTTAAGATAGTGCCTAAGAAGGTGGAAGTTGAGAACTCTGGTAGAAGCCCAGGGTCTCTAACAGTAGGAGAAGTGTGAGAGTCTGTTACTCCAATGTGTTCCCAGTCAAAGGCCAGCAAACCTCGTGTTGCTCGTGATAGGCTTCCAGCGTGAGCTGCAGGCAGTGGTCATTAAAAAGCTGGGATAAGCACCAGATTAGCATCCAGAGTTATTGTGGGAAGGGAGCTAAAGCTGAGAGCAGGGAGGAGTTAAAAGGGGCTGGGGGAGGAAGTGGGAGGGTTGACAACCATTATGTCTTAGCAGTAGAGTGAAGCAAGAAACAGCCTCTGGACATTCCTTCCATAATCTTGTCAGGATGGGGGATAATTAGTGTTATCCTTATGTATCAATTCCACTCTTAAATTGCATCCTGCTTGTATTGCCATGCAATTTAGGGAGATGACTTAATGCCACTAAACAATCATGTGGAATGAACTCAGTCCCAGTTTACCTGGATCCCAGGACACCTTACCAAAAAAAAAAAAAAAAAGACCCTTAGTCACCTACCTAAGGAATGTCTGTCTTCCAAACCTCTTTCCATGTTTTGGGGAATCTAAGGTGAAACAAGGAAGAAATGCAAGGCTCTGAGGCACCTAAGCTGCAGCATCTTGCAGTGAGGCTGCTCTCTTGTCAGGAGCTGATGGCAGAAAAAAGGCAGTCAAGGTCAGCAGTGAGAAACATTCCTAGAGGCCGAGCCAGGGAAGAGGGAGGTGAGTTGTGTGGGTCAAAGCCAGTGAAGCGAGACCAGAGCATGGTTTGTTTTCAGCAGAACCAGGCTGTTCCCTCTTCTGCTTACCGGGACACAGAACTGAGCCTTTCTCTGCTATGTGAAAGGTGTAGCATTGCTAATGCTTCTTTTCCATTCCTGCTTCCTGCTGCATCATCTCTTTGTGCTCACTCCCATTTCTCTCCTCAGCATACATTTGGCTGTCGCTTCTCCACAGGGTTGGGGACTGAAAGTCGGTGCTGGTTAGGGCAAGGCAACACCTCTACCTGGGAATATCTGACAGCCACGGCAGGATCTCACTGGAGCCTGCTTTTATAAACGTTATTGCTTTTTATGTTTCCTGTAAGAGGGTGGGAATACAGGACAGAACATTACTCTCCTAATTAACTTAGATTCCTTGGTCATTTCTAAAAATAATCCTGGCTCGAGTCCAGCCATCCTGCTAATAAAATAAACAGGCCTGCCAGAGCCCTACTAACTGTCAACATAGCTTGCTTTTCTGGTGTAGCCACCCCTTCCTCCTGCAGCTAATCATTTACACGTCCTGGCCTCTCCACACGGTTTGTCGCAGGCTATATGCAGAGCTCTGGTGTGACCTCCCCGTGCAGCCCCGAACCTTTCATCTCTGCCTGCATCAGGCAGTTGTCACCATTTCCTCCTGCTCTGCCCTTCTTCCCTTTCCCCCTCGCTCGGCATCACCTCTGCTGCCACACTCAGCGGCATCCTGCAGGGCTCCTGCATGACTCATCACGGGCAGGCAGCCCCTTCCCCCACATCCTGCGGCACTCCTGCCCAGCGAGCCTGGCCTCTCCTTACCCGTCCCCAAAGCTGCCTGGGAAAGGGGACCCCAAGCTGGGCTGGCACTAACACAGCTTTCCTGCCTTGTCCCTTACCAGGAACAGGCCTGGAAATGGGCAAACAGCATAATGCTTCCAGCCACATATGGACTCCAGACGGCAGATTGGTCATAAAAAACATATTCCCCTCCTGCCTGGGGTACTCCACAGACTTCCCTAACCTGGCTGGAGGTCACTCCCCCAGGCCTTTGAAGGTGTTCAGCAGCTCAGCTTAAGGCATGCAGCACTGGCAGGGGAAATTGCTTGCTGGGGTTGGTGTCTTCCACAGCTATTGTTTGCTCTTCTCTCCCAGAAATCCCCACAAGTGTGACAACTGCATGTGTTCTCTAGTTTGCCTCTGGCAGCCAAGGCAGGCTGTGTCACTGCAGAGCAGAAGTGCTTCCCCCCATCAGGCAGTGTCAATACAACCCCTTGTATTTGTCCTGTGCACAATGAGATTCTTGTGCTGCTGACACCCTGCTGCACAATGTACCCAAATCTCCCAGAGAGGCCTCACTTAAAATAGATACTGTGATAGTGGGCAGTACAAATCTTCATCTCTCTGGTTTCATACCACTTGTTGCACATTAAGTCAGTAACATCGATGTGTGGCTACTTGTGTATGAGAGTGCTTTTGTGGGGATTTTTTGTTTTGTATATTTTTAAGTCTTACACAAGAAATAAACATAGAAATGCTTTGAAACGTTAGCTGAGTGGAGCTGTGATAAAATTCTTGCAAGCAGGCTGTCTGGAGGAGTGTTGCTATTACACACAGGACTTTTGGTTAGACTTTCTGGGAAGCTTTGTCTATAAATAACAAACAACACCCCCCCTCAACTGTTTTTTACTTCTGCTCAAAAGTTGTCATATTACATGTGCATCTCAAGCCTGTAAAAAAGAAAAACAGTGGTTGTTACAGCAAGGCTGCAACCTGACATTGGGAGTAAGGGGCCTTTCTCAAAGGCACTTCACTTGTTGCATTTGGCAATTGTTAACATTGACTATTTCTTTTCTCTCTAGTATTTGCATGGGGAGAATGCAAAGATTTGTTTCTATGGATTCAGTGAATTCTCATCTGTATAAAGCCACTGGCTTGACAGCAACGTCCGTCAGGGGCTAGTGTCTAGGAGGCACAAGCTTAGTTTCCAGAGTCTGACCTAGTGGCTTCCAACCTAGCAAATAGTTGTGTCAGTGTAAAGAGCTTCCCAGGGAATTGAGCCAAGAACATTCATATGATAGTCTACAGAGCCCTTGGTGGGAGAGAAGTAGCCCTTCCTTGTTCTCAGGTGCTTCAAGCTAGAGAGGAGGTACTGTAGCTGCCAGGAAGGTGTATTGTGATCAGCAGCCAGAGAGGTGGCACACACCAGCACTACCTGCAGTCTGCTTTTGTTGAGTAATGACCCACTTTTATAGCAAAGTTTGAGAAACCCCTATATATGGTTTAGATAAATAGGATATATTCACCCTAGTATAGGAGATCAGAGGGTTGCTCTCTTCCTGAATTTTTTCAGGTCTTTTGGGAGCTGCTCAACAGATGCTGTTGCATTTCAGAGTTCTGCAATTAAGAAGAGTCACTTCTGGTGGCCTTCTGGTGAGCATGGGACTTGGAAATCACTTTGGACAAAAGATACAAGAAAATACATGATAATACACCAATAAAGGAGGTGTGGTCAGCTCCTAAGGGAATTATGGATATCATTTCTGGAGGTATTGTTGCAGTATGAGTGTGTACCAAGCCATGTAAGTATCAGTGATTTGTCCTGGGTATACATTTGGTTGTTTTACCTCTAGATCCAGTTGATTTGGCCTTGCCCATTGGGAACTGAAGACACATTTGCTGACATGATATCAATAAATAACCTGCACAATTTTTTGTTGTTGTTGTTGCTCCTTAAACACTGGATAGTGATTACCTATGTTAAAATGACAGTGAAAGCAGGAACTCTAAAAAGTTATCACGAGCTTTCATGCCAATGGTCCTATAGTCCCTCACACAGGGACTTCCCTCACTAAGACTCACCTGAGTGAACCAGTTGTGGTGCTTAGACATATCAGTCGCAATCATGAAAAAAATCTCCAGTCCTTCTCCTATTTCCTTTTCCACATCCCCATAATCTGCTTTTAACATCACAGCATTCCTGTAATAATCTTTCTACCTACTAAGGATTAGGTCAAAGCAATGGAAGAGGGAGTGCCAGCTACCCTCTGGCAACAAGCAACGCAGTATTATACTAACCTCCCTAGTCTGGTAGTCATTTTATTTTTCATGTAACTAGCCAGAGCTTATCACTTGTCACTTATCTCTGACACCATCCCATACTGAGAGCTAGACCAGTTCTAGCTACCTTCTGCAAGCCACATGGACATAATGGTCTTAGTTTTCAGCACAGGATCAGCAGGTGGTTTTCTGCTCCCACACACACAAACACAGACCTGGCCTCAGTGATGGCATTTGGCACCTTCGTGAGCCAAAGGGAACTGTCCCATGCACGCAGCATTGACCCACCATGAATTTGGCAGGATAGGTTTAGGATATGCTGCCGGGGTCCTAGTCAAAGTCCTACAACCCCATGGGTGACTGTCTTTCCCTGAAATTTGCCAAACTACCTTCAGGAAATAGTAAGGGATGCTGTACTTACTGTGCTATCTAGCTTGATATATAGCTTGGAATACACTCCTCCACCCACATGCGTAGTGCTCAATATGCTCGAGCAGTTTGTAGTGCAGACCTGTAGCTGCATTTCAGCAGCACACAAGGACAGACTGAGACTTCAGTCAAGTGCAGGGGAAGTTGGCTTTTAAGCAACTGATTTGGACTGGGGGCTAAGCATATTAGTTGGATGAGTCTGCTGAAACGAGCAGCAGTGAAGTAATTGATATTGGCACCAAGAGCCAGTAGGGTTTCAGGATTAACTCTGTGATTGCAGTGAACTGCTGTTTTTACTTTGCTGTGCTAAGTCTGTTCCAAGTGTCTTGAGGATTGAAGTATACAAAATGATGCAATGTGATGAGAATCTCTTCCCAGCAGCTATAATCATCTCAATTTCTTAATCCACCTTAAATGAGCTTTCAATGTTGAGATCCTAAGTAGAAAAGCTACCGAGACATTTATCAAACGATTCAGTGACAGTGCTAAAAATAGTCTCGGAAGGATCCATGCTCTTGAGCTTCATAATTGCACTGCAATCTTCAGTACAACTCACTTAGGACTTACGCAGCTCATGTCTCATGTCTACACCCTGTTTTTTGACTTATAGGTACCTGCTGGAGCAGGATTTCCCAGGGATGAGGATTGGACCAGAGCCTACAACTGACTCCTTTATAGCGGTTATGCAAGGAGATGTGGAAGGAATTGTTCCTGGAAACGCGTTGGTGGTGGATCCCAAAAAACCGTTCAGGAAACTCAACGCCTTTGGCAATGCCTTTTTGAACAGGTCAGTACTCAAGAACTCTCTTGTTCTGCAAAGTTAGAACCTAATGAGCAGCATAGCAAGTAATGTAAAGGGATAAGGCACTTCTTTTCCTCCCATCCATATGGCTGATGCAAAGCCAGTCTAGTCCTACCAGATGCACATAAGTCATTTGCTGAAGGGCTGATAAATTCAAGTGGGACAAACCTTCATTTTACTTGAACAAACAAAACAAAAATGACATCACAGCCTAAGCTCATCCTACAGGACACTAGAGGAAAATGTCTTGTTACACTTGCTCTCCCCTGCTTCAGTTATTTCTACCTTCTTCCATTTGCAATCAAAACCAGACTCTCTCCGTTCCCATGCCTTACACATACAACCTCAGGTGCAAATTGATGACTGCTGTAATGTGTTTCCTGTAAAAAAATGTAGCAGGGTGTTTGGACAGTGGCTCCGTGACATGAGGAGTATAACCTTTCCATCCCCTAGACCCAGCCCAGCCATAGGGAGGTTTTGGATCTAGGCCTTGCAGGAAGCCAGCAGCACACACCCATATCCTAGATGAGCACAAACTGTGCTGCAGAAGGCAACAAACTGACTACACCCATCATCAACGCCTTCCCTGCTAACACAGTGTGGGAGACACTGGAAACATGGCAGCTGCTCAGCCAAACAGCCAGGAAAGCTGGGCTGGGCTCTGGCTCCCATTCTATCTTCCAAGCTTAGAGAATGACTGTCCAGAGGGTGCAGCATCTCCTACCAGCACTGACCACAGGAGTGCTGGTGTAGGCTGCAGAGAGGCAGGGAAGGGACCTGCAGAGAAGTGTGGGGAGAAACTTGCTGGCAGGAGAGGGACCTAGCTGGAGTCGCTGCTGTGTGGAGAACCTCACAGTGCCTCAGGGTGACTCTGGAAGCAGTATCTGATCACTGCACAGGACCATCATTTGAATACATCAATATGGTCCTGCACCAGAGAGACTTTGAGGAGTTTTTGATGTTTCATAGGGCCCAGAACATCTGCACCTGACCAACAGTTAGGTCAGGTGACTGCCCACTCCCTGCACCAGGGCAGAAAGGTGATTTGCCCTAAGAAAATAACAGGCCTCTTGCCTGGAGTGCAGAGATTGTGGATGAAGAGGACATAATTCAGAGCAGCTCAGCTGATAGCCAAGAACAGCCACAGCTGGCAGACAGTTCACTGCAGAGAAGAACATTAGGCCAGGCATGGGGGGCTAAAAAGCAAACACTTCTGAACTAGCCTGATGGATGTGTCCTGAATGCAGTTTGCTCCTGATACAGCAAGGAATCTCTGCATGCATTAACCCAGTTCACTGTATCATGCTGTGCTCTTGTTATGCTGCTTCTACTCTTCCTTCTCCTGAGGAAGGAGTCAAGCCTGTGCCTGTGCAGACAGCAGGGCAGAGGGACACAGCAGTGATTCAGCAGCAGCGTAAGTGCAGTCCTTCTAGCAATGCAGGGAGTAGCCAGAGCAGCTAATGACATCTTTCTGCTGCTGACATGAAAAAAGAGGGGGTAGTGATTTCTAAACTGACAGAGGAGACACTAAGGGGGACTGGCTCAGCTATGTGAGCATCACAGTGCTGAAAATGCAGATGCTAATGCCCAGTTAATTAGGAAATTAAACACGTGCAAGAGTTGACTCAGAGGGCCAGAAATTTAGCAGATGTAAGTCCTGGTGCACTCACTGGACCAGATCAAGCCACCCACACTTCTGCGGTGGGCCTGGCTTCTTTGCTAGAGACAAGCAGAGCTATCTCCACCTTGCACGTACCTTGCTGCTGCTCTGTATATGCCAAGGCCCTGACCTCACCGAGGAGGCTGTGAGCAAGAAATTTGCAGAAAGGAGCTCATCTCCCAAGAGCCACACCTCTAAGCTGAGATAAGAGTGGCCATGGGCAAGTCTGCTTTGCCCATCGGTGGTTAAAGGTAACACTTGACTGTGAGCATCAGTGGAAAGGAGCAGAGCATCATGAGGCAGCTGGTCTTGGCTGAGAGGTGGCAGCCCACAGCACTGTGTCCTGTGGGGTGCAGAGCCTGCTGGTCCAGAAGTGAGCATCCACCTTTAGCTGGGACTCCCTCCCCAGCAGAGACTGGGATCTGCTGCTTTCCAGGAAGCAAGGGAAGACTGGTACAGTCAGGATTTGGCTGGGAGACAAGCAAATTGTGCTGCTCAGAGCCTGTATCCTCCCTCTCTCCACTCCCAGGAGATGGAGCACCTGCCCATATCTGGGAGATAGGGCTGCCCACGGCTGAAAGGAGGATAGCAGATCTGCAGAATCTTGTCTCTTGTCTGCTCTTCTTGCCTCAGGCTGTTCCTGGGCATTGAGAGAAGGGCTTATTCTCCTTTCTCCAACTCATCTGGCCAAACCCCACCTCTGGGAAGATTCCAGAGAGATTAGAGGTTGCACCTTGTTATCAGGAAGACTTGTTTGGCACCAAGGGCCTGGAGCAAAATCAGGAATCTCGCCCATTACTTTCATATCACATTGACTAGGTTGCAAGAATTCCCCCATCCCCAAAGTCTGTTTTGGGACGCTAAGGTGGAGTCAGTCCTGGTTTTGTATTGTGAACAGCAGGAGACGTGGATAACAGGTTCCTCCTTCAGCCCTATGCTCTGCCTGTAGAGGTGGTGAAACTCTAGTTTGGCACCACGTTCTTCCCTTCATATGGCCCCAAACAGAATTAGGTCATGCCCCCTGAGGTCCTGCAGTTCTGCTGGGAGAACAGGAAGGCAGCAGCCTTAACTTTGCCAACAGAGCCAGAATGCACTCACTCATGCTGGCCTCTGACCTTATATCTGAAATCTCCTGTGGAGTACTTTCCCTAGAGAAACTGGTGGAAAATCCCCCTGCCCCATTTAACATTACAGCACAAGGAATACTCAGGGTTGTAACAATGGAGAGCAAACCTGGATTGGCAGGACAAAGGAATAACATGACCTCCTGAGCATTTTGTTCTGTGCTGCTGTGCCTGGCACTCAACAGGATAATCAAGCCAATCCCCCTCTTTGATATGAGATATTAGACATTCAGAAATGCTCCCTGTTGCCACCTGCCAAGCTGGGGATGTGGGAATCTGTAATACGTGGTCTGAAATAGCTGACAGCTTAGGGGAGGAGACACTCTTTAACCCATGAGGATTCACTCTTGTCAGAATCTCCGTGGAGTCATACAAGTGGAACAACTGGGGTGGGGTTGTAGCATAGCTTGGAGGAGTTCAGAGGTGCAGGGGCTTCTGCAGAACCAGACACTCATCAGAGCACTGCAGGGCCCCATCTGCCTTGACTGCACTGAGTGGTCCTTGCACCAACCCCCGTCCTTTGTGGTTCTGCCTCCTCCCACAAGAACATGTTTTTTGTGCCTGGATGTCACACCACCCTATTAATATGCATATGTACACACACACACACACACACACACACTTGTGTGCCTGGAATGCCATCACAAAAAGGCTATCCATGAAATGCTACCAGGAGCTACAGAAGCAGATAGGCTTTTACTGTCCTTTGCTGTTACTAGCAACTGAAATAGATGAGCTGCAGCCCACAAAGCACAAGTGACTCTTCTTAGGCAGTGATTTGCATAGATACAGGATGGGGAACAACTAGCTAAAGTGCAATTACACATAAATGGAGCTGCAGAGGGAGGAGCAGTGAATTACAAACTGAATGTGAGTTAACAGTGTCATGCTGCTGTTAAAAAAGCAAACATGTCACTGAGATATATAAACAGGACTGTCATCTGTAAGAGATAAGGAGCAATCCATCTACTCTGCTCACCCCTAGCAGGGCCATGGCTGGAGTACATCAGCTCGTGGCATCATGCCTGAAGAAATATGTGGAGAAGTTTGAGAGGACCCAAAGGAAGGCTGCAAGGGTCTCCAGGGATTTAGAAACGAGCTGGAAAGGCAGCTAGAGAGAACTGGACGAGATAGGAAAAAGAAGAAAACAACCACCAAACTGTTTTCTATAGAGGAAAGACTGAGAGGAGCAGGATGACAAAAGTGTACATTATGACAAGAGGGGGAAAAATAAATAATTTTCCACATCTGCTGTGTTTGTGACTGAGTGTCATTGTAGCATACAAAATTTAGAATAGACATTAAAAAAAGAGGGTTTACTGTAAAGATTATTAAGTAATGGAGGAGACTCCCAGCAAATGTTGGTGAGTCTGCATAGTTATGGATTTGAAGAACACTGTAGACAAATAACCTGATTGATCCTGCCTTGAGGCAGGATGATAGACTAAGCAGCTTCTTGAGATCTCATGCTGCCTATGCTTTAGTACTTCTGTGGTGCAATAATAGCACACTTTTTGTCCATTTAACACCAGATTTGAAAGAGAACAAAAATCCTACAGCATTGCTGATTTTTTTTAAACCAAGTTATTTCAGTTCACTTGAGTTCAGGACTCTACAGGGGAATGCTTAAGCAAAGAAAAATAAATACCGCTTCTTGTTAAAATCTAAACAGCACATAAATGAAAACCCAAATGTTTTCATAATTCACAGTTTGGGGGCCCATATAAAAAACCTGTCATAGGTCATGACTGAGACCCATGTTCCAGAGGTAGCAAAATAGAAACTAGAACTAAGCACTTCTCGTTCTCTCATTTCTTTAAGTAACAGTAGCTCCAATTTCCAACTGAAGACTTGAGAGATCAGAGTCTGGCTTGTCTCCTGTTGCCTGTGACGTTCAGCACATCATAAGTATGCTTTGCCTTTTTTTTGACACACTTATTTTTCACACAGGTTCGTCTGTGCCCAGCTACCTAATCCCGTATTAGAAAGCATCAGCGTCATTGATACACCAGGAATCCTTTCTGGAGAAAAGCAGAGAATTAGCAGAGGTGAGTCCCAAGTTCAGTTCTCTTTTAAATGGCAGTAATGAACCAAAGGAACTGTATATGAGTTTCACTTCAAACTAGACAAGCTGTGGATAAAAGCAGTGGTAGGAGCCTCTCAGAGCTACAACATGACTTTGCAAACAGAGACCAAAGGGACATTGTTAATCTGCAGAGAATTCAAATGTTTTCAGGGAAGGCTGCTGACAATCCATGGAAGAGATTTCTATCAAGAGTCACGTAATAACTATCTGCTTTGCAGAAACACTTGCTTTCAGTGGCTTACTGGTGATCCATAGCCAAGGCCCCCCCTGTAATCAACCTGGTTTCTTGCACTGTCCAGGCTTCCTAAATCTAGTGCAGGACTGGACTGGGTTTAAGAGCCATTGGCACCCAAGTTGCTCATTGCAGTGGGGAATCTGGAAAGCCTGTGAACACTAAATCGTAAAATCCTAGAGTAGTTTGGGTTTGAAGGTAATGAAGAACTTTAAAGATGCTCTAGTTTCAACCCTCTGCCATAGATAGGGGTATCTTCCACTAGACCAGGTTGCTCAAAGCCCCATCCAACCTGGTCTTGAACACCTCCAGGGATAGGGCATCCATAACTTCTTGGGGCAAGCTGTGCCAGTGCCTCACCACCCTCACAGTAAAGAATTTCTTCTCAATATCCAATGTAAGCCTACCCTTTTTCAGTTTAAAGCCCTTCCCCCTTGTCCTGTCACTACAGACCATTGTAAATGGAGCTGATGAATAGCACAGAGTCTCTTAGTGAACTTCTGAGGTCACTCTCAGACTCACCCTCTGAAGTGGGCAACATCTTTATACTTTAAACCCAACATCTGTGGTCACTTTCTTGCTCTGTGAGGTGATGGTAGCATAGCCTGCATTTCTAGAAGGTTCCTTAGATAAAGCTGGGAGCTATGCATCATTTCATTGGAAGAAAGCCCAGAGTAGTAATCTCAGCATTCTGGTTTGAGAAGATCAGTTCTCATGCACACTGCCTATTAACAGTGCACAGTTGAGTTTCAGCAGCACAGGCTCTACCCCAAAGTGCTGAGGCCTTTCCCATATTTCCATGTTCTATCCCATAAGATTTCAGATGACTCATGATTTTCCAAGTTTTATGACACTTTTGCATTGAAATTTTTCTTGGAAACTTCCTTTTTTTCTTTTAGTTGAGCAGCCACCTTGCACAGAGCCAGGTCTTGTTTGTTTTGCTGGGATTTTCCACCACAGGAACCTTAGCTAGCAAAGAAGTGCCAATAAAGCATAGCTACAGTTAGTTGAAAACTCACATTAACCTTTTTCACTGTGGGCTTCTGCCCTGCTAGGGGATCAGAAATTCCAAGGTGTGCTAGCCTTTATGAGAAGGTTGAAAAATATGCTGTGCAAGCACTCCTCCCCTCAGCAGAAGGTGTTATGGAAATAAAAAAAAAAAAAAGTATTATGTGGTGTAGACATTTCCAGTAAGAAAATGCCACTGAAAGCAAACCATTCTTCTGTGAAACTGTCACAGTGAAGGAAACTTGCTTAGGAGGAAATTTTTTTGTTATTAAAAAAAAAAATAAAAAGAAGTTGTAGGTGAATCAAAATGGACCCATTTCAAGCCCCTTTCCCAAATCTCCTCATGAATTCAAACCCTGACATATATTGCAAGATTTTCCTACTTTTCATCTGTTTACAGAACTGAAAATACCCTCCTGCAAAATACACTGACTGGCATTACTTGCTGCTCTTTCTGCAAAAATTTCTCTGTCAGCTTTCCAGTGGTTCTTGGTGTCCCATTCTAGAGCCTGTCAGTCTGACCTTGGTGCTGGCAAAGGTCATGGAACTGATCATCATCATGGATCAGGCCAGGCAACACAAGTTTATGAAAGGCAGGTCCTGCTTGACCAACCTGATCTCCTTCTATGACAAGGTGACCCATTTCCTGGATGGGGGAAGGCTGAGGATATTGCCTACCTAAACTTTAGTAAAGCCTATGACCCTGTTTCCCTTAGCATTCTGCTGGAGAAACTGGCTGCTCGTGGCTTGGATGGGTGCACCCTTCCCTGGGTGAAAAACTGGCTGGATGGCCAGGCCAAGAGTGGTGGTGAAAGGAGTTAAATCCAGCTGGAAGCCAGTCACAAGTGGTGCTCCCCAGGGTTCAGCATGGCATGTTTAATGTCTTTATCAATGATCTGGACAAGGGGATTGAGAGCACCCTCAGCCAGTTTGCAGATGGCACCAAGCTGGGCTGGAGTGTTGGTCTGCTGGAGGGTAGGAAGGCTCTGCAGAGGAATCTGTAGAGGGATCTGAATCGATGGGACAGATCAATGGGCTGAGGCCAGTGCTGGGTTTATGGTTGGATTCAATGATCTTAAAGATCTTTACTAACCTAAACAATTCTATGCCTCCTGCAGCAACTCTAATAAATGCCAGCAATGCCAGAACACACTGATGCACAGCTGTGCACTGTTAGGAAAGTCACTGGTGTACTTTAACCCAAGCCAATAATGCCTCTGCAAACATTTGGAAACAGCTGAGGAGACTAAAGGGGAGTCCCAGTTCTGTACATTTTTGCACGCTATACCTATTTGTAGAACTGGAGGCCTGTCTCAGCATGTGGAACAGGTTCTTCCTGGACAACTTCTCTGCCCCTAGTGCAATTAAGTGCACTTGGGGCAGAAAATTGGCACATTGACCCTGTGACTACACTGTGTGGTCATTCGACCCTTTTACCAGGAGGCAACTCTCAATGGAGTACAGCCATCTCCTGATCATCCTGCCATGCCAGGAATTAGCTCTGCTGTATCTCCAGCCAGACAAGGGGGCTGTCACAACCTGTCAACTGATCTAATCACAACAATTAAAAGTACAGTGTAGGTGGGATCTCGCTTTGTCACCATTTACATCCCAGACAGGCCGAAAGTGGTCATGTGGGCCAGGCCAGATGACCTTGCAATAGCTACAGGACAAGATCCTCATCTGGTTTAGATGAACATGGCTTTGTTGAGGCTGGGACAACTCCAGCAATTTCTGTCTACAGGGAGCAGGAAGAGTCAAAAGAGTGCTGAGGTGCCTGTGTTTAGGAAGGGCTGCTGCCAGGCATTGGCTTGAGCTTATCTCAAGGTGTTTGAAAGGGAGTGCTCACCTCCCAGCTCCCATGGAAGAGGAATAGGAAAAAGTGGTGAGGCTGGCACCTTTGCCACCAAGCTTACAAGCCAGCTGACCTCATTAGCAAGTTGGTTTTGGAGGCAGATAGTGCAGTGACATGGTTTCTAGGCAGAAAACAAGACAGGGCTAAAAACTGCTGACACAACAAAACTCTTCTGCTCCTTCTGTACCTTCCCAGCCTGCTCAGATTTCACTTGGGAGTGAAGCAATACCTGAGGGAGTCTTAGAGAGGTTTTCCAAGAGACTTTGAAGTTTCTTAACTGCTCGGAACAGGAATGCTTTTCTTACCCCATTGCTAGTAGCAGGTTCTAAGACCCTCAGACTGGGGTACCTGTGATGCAAGGTCAGGGAAGAGAGTAGATAGTGAAGCAGCATTCTGTCATAAATTTGGGGGGGAAAGTAAAGATGTAAAAGATGTGGCCGGCTTTCCCAGCCTGCCCATCCCATGAGAACCAGCAGCATTTCTAAAAATAGGAAATTCCTTTCAGTGGGAACATCACAAGTCCGTCTCCTTACCCATTAGAAGTCAGGAGCATTAGCTAATCTATACAGTGTCAGCTTAGCAGAATACCATGCTGTCAAAGTTTAGCAATCCATGAAAGCCACCTTATACCCCTGAATTTCAAAGCAGTAGCTGTTCCTGTTACTGCATCCATGTTTCAAAGAGCAGGAGCAAGGGAACGGGGTTTAAAGGATTGATTCAGGGGCCAAGTCCAGGTTCTGAAGCTTTTCATTTGTTTGAACTCAACTCTGAATTAAATTCACTGCCTTGTTGCTGTTAAAGATGACAGATCTGACAGTCCCTTCCCCTTCACAGCCAGTGTGTACACGAGCACAGGGTGCTAGTGTTAGTGCTAGCAGCAGGGCTTTGCAGATGGCTACCAAGCTTTGCTCCACAGAATGCTGCATAATCCCAGGAAACAAAGCTCTGCGCTGGCTCTCTTCCAGGACTGCGTGACCATAAAGAGCCCCCTTCCCCCACAGAGCAGCCCATGAAGTTTCCCAGTAGCAGAGCTGCAGGTTTAGGCCTATCAAGCAATTGAGGGTGATGCAGTCTGTCATAGCTGAAGTGCACATCCCTTTGACATGCGATGACATCACCAGCACTGACACAGCAGCTGCTGCTGCTCTCAGGCTCTCGTAAAAAGTGTAGCCAAGGACCTGCCTGCACTGATCTGACCTACTGAGCTCCTGACTCATGCACTACTTTGTGCTGGGCACCCACGGTGTCACAGGTGTAGTAGCTAGACTCCCTAGGATACACAGGTGTCATTTACAGGCTTTGTGGGAAATGTTTCCAGGATGTTCTGGCCCAGAGCATCTTGTCTTTCACTGCTTCTGTATTATCCTTGCCTGGTAGGCAGCCATTTCTCTTCTGATCTTTTTTACAGACTGGGGCATGAATCTATGTCCACGTTTAAAGAACTAATGATTGTATTGCCTTGTCCCTTGCTCTGTGTCCTTTTTTTTTTTTTATTGTTTCCAGGGGAGCATGAGGCTGCATAGATGCCCATAGGGGAGGTGTTTGTACCAAAGCAGCACAGTCTTGTCTCCTTAGACAATTTGATAATGATATAAATGCCATCCACTTGTAAAGCCCTGTTCTGGTGTCACATACTGAGCTCAGGCCAGCCTGCTGGGAGGGAAAATGAGGAGGGGATGACTGCACTGAAGTAAATGAGGACAGAGTGGAGGACCACAGATCAGGTCATGCAGTACAGCAGAGCCAGGACAGGAGTGAGGACTTCCTCCTAATTCATCACCTTGTGCAGTCTGCCCTGCTAATGGAGCCACCTGGCAACAGGAACTCGTGCGCTTCAGTGGCAGTGCCATCCCTGGGGGCTGAGCCTTACATGCTCTGCTGCCCATCTGTCTCGACCTACATCTGCCCTGAGCTGAGCAGATCCAAGTCTGCCCAGTTCAGTGACACCTTGGCCAAGTTGTATTTGATCCCTGTTTTGGGGTAGTACTTCCTGGATATATCCTGAACACTTACTTCATCTTCACCCTCTCTATGCCACCTTCTCCCTTTCCCACATTAGCAGTGACCACAAGGTCCTAGCCAGGAGGTAATGACTGGCAGTGTCATTCCCCACTGGCTTTCTTTCCAGTATACACTATTCCAGCATTTTCCCAGCCTTCCACCCAGTTCCATTCTGCTGGCTTCAGTGCAGCCTAAGCATCCCATAACCAAGGGAAAAAACCCTACCCACCAGCCTCGCCCTTCTCCTGGGAAAGCAGAATTCCCAAATGACCAGCAGCTTCAGCACCAGGGACACTTAGTGACAGCAAGAAGAAAAATGCTAATAGCAACAGTGTTGGGCAGTGCAGAGCTCTTGGCCTGGCTGTGTCTCAAATAGCCATGCTTGGAAGGGAAAGGCAAACACCAAGGGAATTGATGTTCTCCCACTTCATGCAATGCTGTTTAGGGTACAATGGCAACAAAAAATATTTTTTCTGAGGAGCTCTGTCATGTGTGCTAGCAACAGCATGATACAAACTAAAGGCATCCACCCTGAAAGCCTCTAAAAGGGAGGCATTTCAAATATTTGCTATAATACTCCCCACTGGTGATGTTTGCTTATATTCACTGTGCCTGGGAGGGTGAAAGTGCACTGGTTAGTTTTGACTTTCCAGTTCACCTCCTACAGCTGCTCTGCCAACCTGCCCGATTTTATCACAGTCTCACTTAACACATACTGTTCCACTGAAATGCTCAGCTCTTACAGGCACACTGTTCTGCACTTCCTCTTAAAAGCAACACAAAAATGAGCAGAAAATCTGCACAGTTCTCATGTTTATTTCTAGAAATATGTGAAGCCATGAGCCTAACTCTTCTGACCTGAAAGCAGCATGCAAACAAAAGGTCAAGATTATATTTGGGGTTTGAGAAAGCCAAACCATTATTTTGTTTGGTGTTGAACGAGGAAAATCATGTCTCCGTGATTTGCTTTGGAAATACTGATATATTTTGCAGTTCCAGAACTGGAAGAGCAAAAAAAAAGTAACACAAAAGAACAAGATTAAATGGCTGCACAGATAGAAAGGGCTGTGCTTTTTTCTATTCCTATTAACATACAGCAAGCATTTAATTTGTGTTACTAAACAAGTCTGATTTTTAGAACAGCTGTGCAGCTTGTCCATTTGTTGTGCACTGCGCACTCCAGAAATATTCTATCTATTGCACTGAGGGAAGATGGTCATGCCATCAGCATCTCATCGATTTGCATTATTTATGCCCATCATGCATTCTTTCAGCATCCTGAGTAACAATGGAGAAGGAATGCGTTTCCTGGTCTCTGGGAGCTATCAGTTACTGGTAGCCATTTCAGGCCAGCTTTTCAAACATGATTTCTCCCAAAATTTTAAGTATGAGTACAGGAGAATTCAGTTTGTGTTTAGATGCTGTAGTAAAAAAACTTCCTTGGAATCCCAGCTACACATCCCAATGCTGCTATGCACTGACTTCTCTGGAAAACTTGGCCCACTCAGGTGCCTTCTGAGGTCTCAAAATCTGGCTAGAAACTGTTTTCAGAGTTGGCCCAAGTACCGGGTAATGCTCAGGCCCGTCTGTCACAAGTGGCAAAGATACAAACTTGTAGATGGGACAAGTTCTGCTGTGTGTACATAGGAGCTGAACAGGCTGTTATAGGGAAACTTAGCTCTGGACAATGCTCTCCTCAGTTTTGCTCCACGTGATTTGAATGTGCCTAGTAAGGTTTCGTTCACTTCCCAGTGACATAAAGCAAGAGCCCCATCAGGCTCCTGGTCTCTTCCCCACCCTGAAGCGCTTGCAGTAAACAACATGAAAGCAAAAGGCCACACAGTCTGGCACTCCAGGTACTGGTTAATGTAAATGTTAGCATTGTTGCTAGCTGAGAACAGAGATCTGCTGTGCTTTGAGCCCTTTTGCCTTTGCTTTGGAAACCTTAAAGCCTCCAAAACGTATTTAATGTTTCCATTAGTTCTTGGTACAGAGGAGGAAATGTGGAGCACTGGCAGGAGGATGTAGCTCCCAGTGCTCTGAATCAGCAGCTCCAGGACAGATTATTTCTTTGAGTATAGGCTCAGGCAGAAGTGATTGGCAAGCTGGGGCCTGCTCTAGAAATTAGGGCATGCGACATTCAAAGAAATCTTTTCATCTCAAAGGACTTCTGTCTACTTCCCAACATACCCACAGATATGCATTACAGGAATCTCATTATATTCCCTTGGAAGGCAGCCTCGTCCAGAGAGGAGTGTGGCAGCTTTTTACAAAGGTGCTTTAGGATGAGCAACAGTGAGGTGTATCCAATACCCATCCTTTGCTTTTCATCATCCCTTCTGTCTTCTCCTTGCTGGCACCACCAGCTCCTCACCTCGAGAGAAACTTGCTCAAATCGCTGTTCTTCCACCCAGTCCCAGCTGTTTCCTCTCTCATCCTCTTACCCAGCACCCTTCTCTCTCTAGGGCACCATTACTCTCTGGGTCTCCTAACAGCCACCCAACCCAGCTTCCCACTCACTTTGTGCGTCCTCAAAGGGATGTGTCACTTCCCCCTCCCTCCCCTCATTTTCTTCGTCTGACCATCGTGTGACCTTCCTTCTCCTTTGCTCACAGCCATCTGTCACGTTTGGGTAACACCTGCCCCTCCTGGCACATTCTCCCCATCCAGTGTGGGCTGCCTGCTTGTTTTGCAGTGACCTAAGTCTTCTTCCCTGGCCTTTGAAGGGCTTTCAGGCAGGACATTGCTGTGACCAGTTAGACTAAGCCTCAAAACCCTCTTATTCAATTTTAAAAATTTAAGTCATAAGCTCCCTGGAATCAGCATTCATTTCATTTCATCTCCCAAGAGCTGTTCCCTCTCTAGGTAGTCAGTGTTCACTGTGTCAGCTGTCCCATCTTGTGATGTTGTCCTCGGACAATCAGAGCCGGTCTCCCACTTGACAAACAGGGACACTGCCTTAAACTCTGCCTTATAGAGTGGCACAGTCTGGTAAATATTTCATCTCTGGATAACACCACCTTTAGAAAGATGAGAAGGAAGCTCCCAGTGACTAAAATTCAGCAGGAAAGAGGTGAATTGCTAAAAGCAGCAGCACAATTTACAGCACTAGTAACAGCAAGCTGTGAGATATCTGGTGCAAAGCAGCAGCTTTGGGGTTTTCAGCACTTCTTGATCTCAGTGTTCCCTTTCAACCCCACCTGAACTCCACTACCACAGGACCTGTGGTTATGGTTCCACAAGACAGGAAATCAGTAGTATGCTTGCTACCAGTCAAAAAAATAGCACAAACAAACAAACCAAACCTAAACCAACAACCACTGTAGCTACATGGTGAGAAATGCTGAACCAGTGCCTGCCCACTCCTTGCTGGTTTAAATTGGCTTTAAAATCTTCTAGCCAGGCAGATTTTATGCTGGGTCAGGTATCATCCATCTTCCCACAGTCAGCATAAAGACTGTATCATGCCTGATCTGACTTGACAGAATGTAATTGCATAATCCTGCCAGATCTTGGTGAAATGCATGGTGCCAGGTATTCCAATGGTGCACAGACAAGTATTCATTAGGCCAGCCTGCCTTATGGAGTCTAGGTGGCAGGGAGTCTGCAAGAAGATCATTTTCTCTGCAGGCTGAACCCACTGACAGTCCTGCTGACTTGTCAGCTTTGTGTTAAGTCTGTTGAGTCCTTTTCATGCTGTCAAAAGGAAACCTGTCCCATGAAAAAAACATCTGATGGGATGAAATTGTTATCGCGTTCATCTTGTCCTAGTACTGTACGATTTGGATTCATTTTCTCTTCACGTTCACCTTATCTGGAGGTTGTGAAAGAAGCTGCATCAGTGATGTTAGAGAATGTTTAAATATGCAGCATATTTTTCAACAGGGATGCAAGTACAACAGACAGGAATTACTGAACAGAAAATTCTTCCCTTTGCAGTTCTGTCTGAACATCCCTGTAATAATGGTTTTGCATTAATGCAGCTTTGGCAAGCAGATGGCTTCCCAACCGCCCTGTAAGTTCACAATAAAACCGTGCTGTGTTCTGTGGACAGCTTCACCCATCCCTGAAACACTGCCAAAGCAGAGATAGTGGCTGCCTGCTTTTGTGAGAGGCCTTAGCAACGCCCTACAACACAGGGAGGCATAGGGAGACATAACGCATTCACAGTGGAATGAGCAAGGGACACTGTGAAAACTCCTAATTTGACTGTAGATGAAGATCAGTTCTTGGTCTAAGCTCACATAGTAATAAACTGCCAGGAGAAAGGGGCAGGCCCAGTGCATCTGTGAAATTAAAAAGGGGCAGGAGGGAAGAAACCAAAGCGAGGCTATAATGCTTAAATTTAGTTACAGAATCAGCCTCGTGTTTTCAGGTGTTGAACACCTCCAGCTCTGGCTGGAGCCAGGCAAAATGCCCTGAGTCTGATGCCTAAAGAGGCCAACCTAGAAACAGACTAGACAGGAGTAAGGGAATAAAGGTGGATATTTATTTGAAAGGCCTTCAGAGGTACACCCTGGGCAGGCCAAAGGCTACACCCAAGATGGACCACGAGTCACGAGTTCTTCACACTTTTATAGGTTTGGTCCATTTGCATATCAACCCAATTTCACCAATTAAACTTTAGCTAATGATGTAATTTCCCCTCAGCTT
>QWTY01017889.1:0-16108 GCA_008033365.1 Pseudorectes ferrugineus | reverse complement strand
TTTTAATTACATCTCTGTAATGAAATCAAGCATTTTTATCATTACAGAGAAATAGCTATAAAAATAATTTAATTCCTTATGTATCCCTTACATCTATTCCTATATCTTATTTTCTTTACCCTCGCAAAAATAAATTAATAGCTCATATATACAAAATAGCAAGGCAAACATCAAACAGTCGAAATTGGAAATTAAAACATTTGTAGATTCGCGTTCTCTTAACAGCTGTGGAAATATGCACTGATTTCCCTTTATTGAAAAGATAGGACTTTAAAATCTTGTAAGGAGTTATGCAGGAAGAACTGTGGGAGCCATCATTTACCATGTGTACATTGTAAGAAAACTCTGCCACAATTTACTGACATTTATTCATTAAGACATTTTTTGTGGATGTGCCCAGTTGGCCATTTTTTGTTGTTTCATTTTTGTTATGTTTTGAAAAGGGGCACAATTCCCCTATTTACTTGATTGGTTTTGGGTTTTTTTTTCTTTTATTTTATTATTCTTCTCTCTGTTTATGTATCCCTAAGAACACACAGGGGAGATCCCTTATGCACAGCGAAGGAAAGATTTAGTACATGGAATGAGTAAGCACACAAAGGTAAAATGCAGCACATTGCACCAGTAATTAATTGCTTGGTTAATGTGGAGATATATAGCCTGATCCTGGTCAGGGTGCTGTGAATTTACCTTTCTGTGCTTCAAGATCAGGCAGTACTTAAAAATTTGTTCAAAATAGGTACAAATTACAGTTTGTGCTTTAAAAAAACAAAAGGAAAAAGGAAAATACTTACTGTTTCAAAAGGGAGAAAAGCTTTTTTCAATGGGAATTATTATTTATTGCTGTTTTAGTTGCATAGAGCACATTCTCCATTCTGCTCAAATAAGTAATCTCTATGTCAAATCTGTAAATTCTACTGCTTGCTTCCTTTTTCTGGAGTCAAGCTTGTTTGCATTTTATTTGCAGCCTAAAGACAATATTTAACTGTAAGTTAATTAATAAAGTTTCTGAATCTTTACTAACTACACTTACTGAGTATAATGAGCCTGTGTAGCCAAGAATTGGCTAAGATTTGTTTCTAGTTCCTATCTCAATTTCCCAACACTTTGTCTTAAATTTAAATTACTAGTTTGCTAAAGTATTATAATTCCCGACTCCTTCTATCATATTGGAAACTCCCCTCTTGTTCATGCAGCTCTGGACCATCTATAGTAACTCATTCCATATAAAACCTAAGTGCAGCCCATTTTCTTTTCCTAAAGTTCTTGGAAAAAAACCATTCAGCTCTTGTATCATCTGTCAAAAAACAGACTCTCAGAAGCTAGAAAGAGAAATCAGCATCCTAGAACCATCCTAGAATCCAGACATTTTCTCCAAGGACTCTCTTTTTTACCTCAGGATGTCAAGTTTGGCTTGAATGCCATAGACGTTATCAATATTGGTGGAAGTTCCTTTTGAGTGAATCAGAGGCTACTGCGACCTCTTACTTAGGACTGGTAATGGTAAAACCATAGTATTTTGTTAGGGATTCAACAGGGAGGAAAAATATAACTAAAAGCATAGGGTTTTTTCCTGATACCCATCCCTAAAAACAGTACACCATGACTTTCATTAGCTGTGCCTTTTTTAAATGTGACAAAACTCTTAACATGTTAATGTGCTTCTTCTTGGCTTTGCAGCACCCTCAACAATAACAACATCACTCGACTGTCCGTGGCAAGTTTCAACCATATGCCCAAACTCAGAACATTGTGAGTAGTTCCACTGAAACTGGCTGCCCTTTTTATCAGTCCAGTATTTTACTTTTACCTCTATTAAGTTTTGTCAGGGATCTATAAATACATATACAAAAGCAAAGGCAAAGCAAGCAGAAGCTCAAATACAAAATATTGATGTCTCATGAGGTTGACGAGCATGAAGTCTGTGTGTGCGTCTATGGAAGCTAGTTCTGAAAGGTACACCTAACAGGTTACCCCAAAGCTTTACTTGGGGCTCAGGAGGTAAAGAAGCAGTTGTATCCTTTTGCATCAACTTTTTTAGGATATGAGATGAATAAGTCTATAAAAATGGTTTCATGGCATCTTCCCAAATGGGATTTCCATAGTGCTATATTTAGTCACAGAAAAGCTTCAGCTTCTAACCAAAAAAAGATGAGGGCAGGGGAAATTCTTTTTACACATTACAGCTATATAGAGAAATAAATTGATGTTTTTTGAAAGTCAAAAATTTGTTTTACTTTGAGCTATTGAATGGGTCACATTTCATTTAGGAACATTGGAGATCCTTTGATTGACTGTCAGATGTGATAAATGGGAAATCTTTATGCTTTTATTACTGTACTGCTAGCAGACCTAATTAAACTAAACTGGCTTGCCAACATTCTTTGTAACATAAAATTATAGCATCATCCGGTAGTGCTATTATAATTAAAGTTGTGTCAGCATTTACAATAAGGTCCCCATTTTTAGAGGTTATGACTTTCACAGAGGAACACTTCAGGCTTCTAAAACAAAGCAGAGGGAAAAGACTGTGTATGCAAGTCATACGAGCTGGAATTATGTTTTGGTATATTTATACTGACTACAAATAAATCTAGATTCTGTTGACCGGCAAAACCAGGTTTAGTCCAGAGACTCACTTTCAAACAGATTTTCCAGTGAAGTGGGAATTAAAAATGAATGGGATGTTTCTATCAGAGCTCAAGAGTAGCTGTTCGTGCTAAAGAACTGCTTTTACAAAAAACCTGTCTAGTTTCTTTTAGCCGTGTTGGGCTGCACAACTGTTCTGAAATCAGTAGGACTATTCACCCAGATTAACATATGGCTTGTCACTGAAGAAACTTCACACAGGTGAGCAGTCCTGTTGATTTCATAACAGAATTGCAACCATTCTTGCTTGGACAGATAGGAGAGTACTTAAATAGTGCTGACCATGGGCTTTTGGTGACTTCAGCTAGATTTTGATAATAGAATTTCATTCTGTTCTTTCAGGCCCGAGTCTTGAAAATGTGTATTCTGTTCTTCTTTCAAACTTTCAAATACAGTTTCTGTTTTGAACCATAAAATAGAGTTAATCAAATTAGCTATATTTATGTTTTCTTTGGTTAGGATATTTCATTTTCTGAAAATATATTTTAGAAACAAAATAAACTGGACACACACAGTCCTGGGTTATAGCTGTAACATCCCATTTGCAGTCAAAATATGCTTGTATAACTGTATTGATTTCAGTGGCATTAGTTCTGATTTGCAATGGTGTTCTTGCCTACAGCTGGCCACAGATTGCACTGAATGAGTGTGCTGTATTGTGACCTGTATTTGCAAAGCACCCACCCAAGAATTAGTATTATAGGAATAGTATTATAGTATAGGAAAATATGTTGCCTTTAATTTCTAGTCATTTATCAGTGGGAAAAAAGTGTTAGTTAATATTTTAGTTTATGTTGGTTACACATTTCATATTGCTTTGCAGATTTATTTTCTAATGGATTTATTAGACTCTTTGTCTACATTCTGAATTTCCTGCACTTCCTTCCCAGTTATCTAGTCTGGATTGAGTACATCGGCTAAAAAGGACCAAAATGGCATGTCACTGTTATGGATGATTCTGAGTAACGATTTGATTTATAGTTGTGGACATCCTTTTTGGTAGTTTAAGAAAGTGTAAGAGCCAGAGAAGAGTAATTTACCTAATTTAGTGAATACATTTGTCTGATATTTTATCAATGGCAAAGTGCTTTTTGCCACTTGGCAAGGAGCCATGGTCTTGTGTCAGACCACACCAGCAGAGACAACTTTCTTAATTCCACCACTTGCTTCCATTTGGTCTTTTAATTTCAGGCATTGCTTAAAACATCGATCCCCAGCAGGCAAAAGCAGCTAGTCCCACTTTCTGCTATTAAACAACTAGAGGGGAAATCAGAAAAGAGATGTGAAAGAAGGTGCTTTATATTGAGTTATTACTCTATCTTGTTCAGCAGAAAATGAGTATGACCTGTTAAAGAGGTCTTTCAGGCTGTTTCTATAGAGACTAATAATGGCCAGACTTACGGATGCATCTAATTGGAAACCAAATCTTTTATTAACCCTTTTTTTCTGACATTATGTTACCACTCTAGGGCATTTTCTTGAGACATTTTTGTCTTACTATTTATACGGATCTGGACTACAGAGTCCCATGTCAGCTTTCAAGCTTTTGTATATTTACTTCTTTCTTTTAGACAAGAAACAGGAAACTACAGAAAAGTTAATTTATTAGGAAGCCTTATTTTTTCTTCCAGTTAATTAGACCACAAATAAAAAGTAATTTTGCTGCTTGTATAGTTTTATTTATTAACTTGTAACTCCCAGACTTTCAACGAAAGCCATAAAAAGTTCCTCATTAACGGTTTTATTAATAAATTGGCATAGTTGCTTGCTGAAGGGAGGGCTGGGCAAACCGGCTGCTTTTCTGTTTTTTCTTCCTAATGGGGAGGTATTGCCATGTTTCGTTCCATGCAGCCGCCTTCACTCCAACAACCTGTACTGCGACTGCCACCTGGCCTGGCTGTCGGACTGGCTGCGGCAGCGGCTGCGGGTCGGGCTCTACACGCAGTGCATGGGGCCGTCCCACCTGCGCGGCCACAACGTAGCCGAGGTCCAGAAACGCGAGTTTGTCTGCAGCGGTAAGAGAAACACGCGCACTCACCGGCCTTGAGCCACACCTACTGACAGCTCAGGGGTGGCTGCTAGTGCTGCATGTTGACTTTTGTAAGCTTTTACATAATCCAAGCATGAATGCTTATTAAGAAAAACCTAATCATTTTTATTGGTATTTGGGGGGGTGCTCGTGTCCTTGCAAATTTTGTGTAAATACTGCATTCACATAGATTTTATAGCCTTCTAAAAGTGTAATTGTGGGAGAGAGATACAGGAAATGAAATAGAAGGTGTACTGATTGAGAACATAAAGCCATTAGTAGTAAGGAATTATTTTTTTTAAACTTTACAGGTATATACTTGTTGTTATTTTCCGACGTTTAAATACTATTCTGAATCCCTAAGTAACTTTCTGAATTTTATTGTTATGCTTTAATGCATCAGGTTATTTTTTATATGAAATAATGAAATGACTAACAGTTCATTACTAATCACATTTTCTCTATTCAATTTTCTTTCCTTATTTGTATCTTCTAGATGAGGAAGAAGGCAAGTTTATCTTTCTTATTTAAATATTTTTACACTCACATTGAAAATTTTCTGTGAATTTTGTCTACTGTTTCAAGTTTTGCCAAGAACATTAAAAACCAGCTGCAATATTGCTGTCTTTTCGGTGGTTCAGCAGGGTTTCCCCTACTGGTTGATTTTCTGCAAACCCCCAGAAGCCTGTTGCCAAATATGCCAAATTTTGCACAGATCTATGTTTTAAAAAGAGTTTTATGGAGAGCACAGTGTACTGTCCTTATTAAATAGCCTCTGACATCAAAGTGTAGGGCACTGCCACCTTCACACGGCAAATGCCAACAGAATTCTTGCCACTAATTCTGCCTTTATGTACATTTAAAAGGGTTCCTAACAAGGTCATTTCATGTATCTTACATGTAAATGTTATGGCTTCAGAGCCTGGGTGTCAAGAACAGTTTTATAACTTGATCATTATAATGCTGATTATTAGGAAGGGGAATAACCATATTTTCTCCCTGAATCACTGTATTTTTGTTCAATAAAGGTAGGTGAAACATTTCCTTCCTGATAGTATAAAAAGAGTAGTGTGTGCTATTAGATTTGGCAGTTGTTTGTAGTTTTGTAACACAAACATAAATGTGAAATCAAATTACTATATTGTAAAAGTCTGTCTCATAGAATCATAGAATGGTTTGGCTTGGAAGGGACCTTAAAGATCATCTACTTCCAATTCCTCTGCCATGGCCAGGGACACCTTCCACCAGACTGGATTGCTCAAAGCCCCATCCAACCTGGCCTCAAAATCTTTTCAGTAATTTAGAACTTGGACAGTTGTTATATGAAGTTTTAAGTGGGAACAGCACTGGCTGTAAATTACATTATCAATGTACCCTTCCTATATTAATATATGACATTAAATATTGTGAGAGAGATCTTAAGTCAAATTGTGGTTTCATTGTCAAGAAGTTGTTTCTTTTTTTCCTTGAGAATTTCAAAACAGTCTCTAGCTTTTCCTAACTTAATGAAAAAAGAAACAAAAGGGGGTTGTGCTTTTCTCATCCCTTTATGTCTTTCTGTATCATTACAAAACAACAGTTCTGTATCAGTAAATTGATAGAAGAATGAGTGCATTAATATATTTTAAAATGTGCAATCTATCTGTTGGCAGGAAAATATAATAATGTTTTTACTTTCTAAAACATACCTAAATATGAAATGATTAAGTTTAAATGCAATTTAAAATGTTGAGTTTAACATACAGCACTAAGAAATCATGGAGCAACTTGTGAATGAGCCACCTGAGTTATTAAGAATGGTAGATTGTGGGAGGAAGAAGTCTGCTGAGCTAAAACAGATTGAGAGTAAGAGATGTGAAGTCAAAACTTTTATGTATTTTTGTGTGACCGAATGAAAATGTTATGAAATGAATGAAAACTCCAAAATTGTCTATAAGCAATACATAGCTGAACCACCATATTCAAATAAGTATTGGCAGAACAGAACAAAAATGGCAGGTCACCTTCAGTGCTTATAGCAAAGTTCATTTCTTTCTCTTGACATGCATTTTTTAATACTATACAGCATTCTGAAAACTAAATAAATCAGTAATTAGTTTCTAAGAACATGCAATAAATAAAATATACCTGAAAAATGGATCACACTTAGTGTTCTTAAGCAAGATGATATTGAATGGTTATTGCTAAAGAAGTTGAAAAATTATGTAGGGCTGGCACAATAGTTGAGAATTTGTCTTTCACCCCTCTGGGTTGTATCAACATGTTACTATTAACTGTGTATTTAAATTAATGCAGTTTGAAAGTACTGATAGGCTACAATGTTTATTTTAGAATTTCTGCCTTAAATTTAGCCAAAAGTGTGAAATGTGCTTTCCTTTGCAGGTCACCAGTCCTTTATGGCTCCGTCCTGCAGTGTCTTGCACTGCCCTACTGCATGCACCTGTAGTAACAACATTGTGGACTGTCGTGGGAAAGGCCTTACTGAGATCCCAACGAACCTTCCAGAAACCATTACTGAAATGTGCGTGCTCTGACATTTTTCAATAGCTTACAAAAAACTTTTTTTCCTGTGTATTAGTTCTTATTATTTGTATAAATTCATGCATTATATAGGGTAGGAATTTTGGTATATACCTTCAACTTCAGATATAAAAAAGAATATGCAGGTGTATGAAAGCATTTAAGACCTTTACGCTATCTTATGAGTTATTTTTGTATGCAGGTGTATGAAAGCATTTAAGACCTTTTTGCTATCTTATGAGTTATTTTTGTATGTGCTGCTCATATTTCGTGAGTTAACTGTATTCTGAATTGGTTTAAAAAGAGTTTGGGAATCCTTGCTCTTCTACAAGTGAATGGCTTTTCGCTGCAGACTCTAAAGCCTGTTGCCTTCAGGGTCGCTTTCTGTGCTGGTTTGGGCTGAGATAGAGTTAGTTTTCTTCATACGAGCTGGTATGAGGCCATGTTTTGGATTTGAGAATAGTGTTGATAATTCAGAGACGTTTTCTACTGCTGAGCGGTGCTTACACAGAACCAAGGCATTTTCTGCTCCTCACCCACGTCCACCAGGGGAGGCTGGGGTGCACAATGAGCTGGGAGGGGACCCAGCTGGGACAGCTGACCCCAACTGATCCAAGGGATATTCCATACCATATGTTATCATGCTCAGCATATAAAGCTGGGGAAAGAAGCAAGAAGGGTGAGAGGTTCAGAGTGATGGCGTTTGTCTTCACTGTTACACGTGACAGAGCCCTGCTCTCCTGGAGATAGCTGAACACCTGCCTGCCCTTGGGAACTGGTGAATGAATTCTGTGCTTTGCTTTGCTTTTTTGCGTGCAGCTTTTACTTTACCTGTTAAACTGTCTTTTTCTTAGCCCATGAGTTTTCACAGTTTTAACCTTCTGATTCTCTCCCCCATCCTATTGTGGGGGGAGGGAGTGAGCAGCTTTGTGAGTCTTAGTTGTCAGTTGGGGTTAAACTGTGCCACTCACCTTCAGTCACTTTATTCATCAGACTTGCTACTAGAGAGGCGGATCTTTGCATGAAGGATCAGCAATCTGTACCATTGATAATAAGTGTCCTGCTTAAAGCAGTATCCTCAGCAGGTAATCTGAGAAGGCAAGAGTAAAATGTAGTCATTGTGTTAATACCACATATCTGTGTACAGAAGAGCACGAACACTGGTAGTGTCCCGTGACACATCGTATACAAAAAGTACTACCGTGTCCTGACTGTAGAGCAGAGTCATAGCAAGGGTGCTGTAGGGCCTACAGTCTCCAAAAGCAATGTGGCTGAGAAGTTGTGTGGGCACAGTAGGAAAGTAGCTTGCTGACAAGATAGGCAGGGGCACAGCAACGTGAACATCGCTCTTTTCTGGGATTGGCAGGGGCAGTGTTTTGGAAGGGAAACTGGGAGTTCCCTGCAGGAAAGTAGTGGGAAAGTAGCTGTGACAACAACCTGGTAAGTGGGGTCTGGCTAGAAGTAAATGAGTTGGAGAAAATTTTCAGAATAAAAAGCTTGTGAGTATTTTGATGATACAAGATGATCTTGAATGTTTAAAACTAGGGCTCCACAATGAGATTTTAATTGGCTAGTTGATATCTGACCTGTGGTTTTGAACATTACAGGGTTGGAACTACCATGGTTTCTTCTTAGGATGTGAATAATAATCACATCTGTCAATTCATTATTACTGTTGTTAATACTAACTTGGCTGACCCTACATGATCCAATACAGTCATTCAGCTGTATAATACAAACACTTTTACCTTTCACCACTCTCAAAAAAATCCCTCTGCTTGCAAATAAAGTGACTCTTTCATAAAATCCATTCATAGTGGCCAGGAAGGCTGCACAGAACTGTTGTCTTTATTTAATGAGCTGTATACCAACGTTTTTACTTGCACATATGCATCTATATGCGTAGAGGAGGAAAAATATTGCAAGAAAGAAGTAGGGAGTACGTGTAAAATATTCCTCACTGTATTTCTGGTACTAACCACTGGATTACAGACACTGAAGACTGACTTTTTTTCCACTATACTTTTCTTAGATATGTAAGAAATGCTCTTAAGTTTCAAGCATGGAATGTTATGTTCTTCAGCAGTTTATTGTCCTGGATAGTAAAAGTAACCATGTAACAACACTTTCAGTATTTGGCTAAGCATTTACCAGATTGCAAGCTGATGCTCAGTGTTTCTTGCTAGGCTAGGCATCATTCAGGTTCCAGAGTGAGGCTTTTTCACATTTTGAGATCCATAATCCGTTAAAATATAAAGATATCTGTGCTCATATAAATATGTACAGTGTATGTAGTGCATACTGATACAGTGTAAACTATCTGTTATCTCTCTGTATTGTATCTAGTTCATAGGTTCTGGCTAAATAAAATGCAGATCACAGTATTTTGCTCAGGAGGTGTAAGAAGAGAGAACATTAGAAAATAAAATTTTAGTAATCATTTTATGTTAAACAGGTGCACACACAGTGAATATTGGTGTGGTGACAGAACTGAACTTCAGTGATAGATTTTGCGTAACTCAGAAAGAAGAATATGATACAAGATGTGATTTGAGCCAGTGGTAGGCTGACCTTATCATAGAGAGAATAACACTTTCCTGTTTAGTGGAAGGTAAGGAGAGAAATGCACAGGAGGGAGGGAGGGCAGAAGGAAGGGAAGGAACGGAAGGGAAGGAAGGAAGGGAAGGAAGGGAAGGAAGGAAGGAAGGAAGGAAGGAGATGTTCTGAAATTGAGGGATAAACTGAGTGGAAGAATTGGAGTAGACGATCTTGGAAGTATTTGAAGAGAATCACAGGATTGTTTCTGTTTCCTTGTCAATACATTGAAGAGGAGCTAAAATTTTGACAAATAAATATATTTTGCTGGTTATATGGAGAAAGCTTTATGCTATACTCATTGCTTTAATGTGAAGAAAACAATTAGTGATAGTAGTCTTATGATTCTCATGGGTGGAAGGTGTATTTAGCTTCATAGCATCAAAGAGAATGAGAGAGAGAGAAGAGGTTGAAAAATGGGTTGTTTATGGAGTGAAAAAGGTTTTACCAATAATGAAGTGAGGGAAATCTGATACTCTGGATTAAACCCTGGCCAGTGGCCCACATCAGTTGTCCCTAAAGAATATTTTGGAAACAGAAATTTACAACTTCAGAAATAAAATACCAGTAGCATAAATATTTTCTTTGCTCCCACTATGTGTTGGGGTTGCTCTGAAACTTGAAAATTTGCCTAGCTTTCGGGAAAAAGAGGGTTTTCTTTTAAATATGCAATCTGCTTTAAACCCTACTATGTTTAAATCTTCATGTTAAGATAATAAATTTTGGAGGAGGGAGTTGTGCTCAAATTCTTCCAGTTTAAAATACAGTTTGTAAAAGTTTCATTAATGTTCCTTTGCCTTTGTAGAGGGAAGGAAAATGCAGTCAGATACATAATTTGCCCTGTCACCTTCTATTTTGCATGCCATCTTCATTCATCTCTTCTCTGAACTGATGTTCTAATTCCATTCAATCTTTTTGGATGCCAAAACTTTCCATGTCTTAATTAATCTCCTCCTATTTCTCTGAAATACTTGTTTTGTAATTTTTTTTTCTTCAATGGCCAGAGTTGAATACAATGTTCCAGATGACAGTGAATCATGAGGTTTTTATTAACAGAATTTTAGTTTTCTTTCATTTGCCTTTTGCAACCTAATACTCACTTGCATTATTTAACTGCCAGTACATGCTGCACCATGTTTTAACTTGAACTAGTCCTGCAGAGTCCTAGGTTTTTTTTTTTAGCTGTTATGATTTTGTTAGGAACCAGAAGTTGGTAAATGTAATCCTATTATCCCACCCGCAGACATTTCTAACATTGAATCAGGTTGTATGTCACGTTTTAAAGCTGCTCTATGAAAGACTTCAGTCTTCTCTGCTTTTAACTGAATTTAACACGCAGGAAGATTGTGACATTCCAGTATTGTTATCATACAATAAGAAGTGTTTTAAAGCTTCATTTTTAAAGAAGCCCTCTGCAACTGTTGCTTATAGCAATCCCTTGAGATTAGATTGAAAGGAGTGATTGTATCCTACAAAATAATCTGTTTTTTCAGTTATTTCTAGGCGATAACGTTGTCAGTATGCCAAGATGGTAGCTGACAGTAAACACTTGAAGAGATGAGCCCTTGCTGTCATGGCAGCGTTAGGAATACTGGGGAGTTGCTGAGCACGAGGCAGAAGGGTACAGTGAGCACTGCATTTCCACCACGGCTACGCAGTTCCCACACACATGGCTTCATTACCTTAATCACCATTTTAAGCACATGCTTTGGCAGGAGCTCCCCAGTTCTCAGCGAGAGGGGGAAAGAGAAATGTGCTGGCTCCCTGTTGTTTTCTGAAGGATGTACAGGCTTTAACAGCCAAATTATTATTTATTCACTCATCTTTGTAATACTACCAGATTCCTGTGAACACTGCAAGAAAATTAGCATTATACTTCTAATTTACCTGCACCAATTTATTGTCCAGTCTTTTCAGTACTTTTCCTTTTTTTGTCAATCTTTTTCTGCATTTTCATCTGAACATTTTATACTTTATTGATAGGGACGTTAGAAAAATCCACAATACTTTCAAATTCCCTCACTCTGAACAAGCTTCTCTGCCCCCTCTCCCCTGTTTATGAGCTGCATTTGAAGACTCCAATGCTGAGTACCACCAGCCTGTTGTATTCTGCTCCATCCTACTTCATGGTACACAAACTCCTCTGGTGCTTACACCTTTCCATCCTTTTGTCTTTTCTTTATTGTAGCTCATATGAATAATGTTTTCCTCTGCAGCTGACATTAAACTTTATTGTCAACCCTCCTTTATAGAGGTGTTTAAAATCTGACAACTTATTTTTGTGAGATTTTGTTTTTCTATCTGTATCTGCCTCTTACTTACTTGTTTTGTTCTTATATAGAGAGCAGGTTATTTTTAATAAGAATGTAATCCATATTTACTTTTAAAAGATCTGTAATTCCATTATTTTTTTCTTGAGGTTCTTTTGAAGTTTGTCTTCAACACATGCTCATGGTTTTGTGATATTTTGCCAAGTTCTCTGTCCATTTCTTCCGTTCTTTCTCTCAGTGGAAGCCCTGACCTAAATCAACTTCTCAGTACCCTATGAAACACTGATTTCTTGACTTTGTTTGACAAAAAAATGTTGTCTGATCTGTTTCTGCACAAGAATACTTTGAATTCATTACATTGCCAGTCTGTCTGGGACAATGTTGTATAAAGCCAAGTGGTATTAATAATGTTGCTATTCTCTATTCTTTTGATAAATACAATGAAATTGCAGGTTTAAAGTGTATATTCCATGTTGACAATTGTATGCTTTTTTTTGCCCTAGGGGGTAGATAAATTAGCTTGTATCTAAATAGTGTGTTAAATAAAGAACCCTTTAAATGGAATATTGAATTTCTTAAGTATTATACATTGGCAGTTTCAATTGAGTAAAATTTTGCATGTTGAAGCTCCGAGTTAGCTCTCTGTGGAAAAGTACAAAAAAAGGCTTTCTGTTTAGAGTCTAACACTGATGTTGTGACTTTACATTGCCTTGATACTGTCTGGAATGCTGTTTTAAGACATTGGGAACTGTCCTTGCAGACTGATGGCTACTGCCTCTGTGGCAGAGCTGGCAAGGAGAGCATGTGCTTGCACTGCACTGCAGCCTCCCTGTCTCTGGGTTTGGTGTGATAGACTAAAACACTGAGAAGAATAGCTAGCACTGGAAGCTGAAGGGGTTGAGGAACAAGCAGGCGTTCTGTGATGGTGGGAGCCAGGAGGAGGCAGAGCCAGTTGCCAAAATGCTGTTTCATTCCAGTGTAGTTGGATTTACTGGTGACTGTCAGGGTGTTGCTGAGACGGTTTTGTCATACTCTCTGTCTGACTTCTCAATTGGTACAGAAGTCAGTTGGCTGGAAGCAGCGATTCCCGCTGCGCGAAGGCAGTCAGCAGGCAGCGCATTGTCTGCCAAGTGCCTCTTGGGAAGATGCCTTCAGAAACAGGACTGCTTATCTCCAAGTAGCTGCCAGTGAAAATGGAAGGAGAATAAAACCTGTGGTGTCCTCTATTTTTCCTTTCTGTTTGATAAAGCTTCAGCAAAATTAAGTATTCCGCATCTCAGTAAATGTAATTCTTAATCTGTATTGACGTGGTACAATTGTATCTGTACCAGTTACACCTTTTCTGCAAAATTAATCCCCACTTTATTATCTAAATAAACTCACACAAAGCGAAATAAGAATACCTAAATTTTTCTTTTCAGGATTTATCCAATCAATGTGATAATATTCGAGAAAGAAATAGTTCATATTTCATATGTATTTTAAAAACAAAAATATTTTGTTGAGCACCAAAACTCCTCCAGTTTTAGTGTACATATGCATTCTACAGTAAGCACAACAATTAAAAGGGTGCACAGACGTACCTTTGCCTCTGGTTCAAATGAATAGATTTCATACCATGAGTGACCTGCAGGAAATATTTTGGGACCTTAAAAAATTTCCCATAGACCTGTTATTTTAATGTCTGTGTTGTAACACTGTGAGGCAAAATACAGTGCCCATAAATAATATGAATAATCTTCCAACTTTTGTTACTTCATATGCCTTAGTTTAGCCTTTTTTCATAGACTTGAGCAAAGCTTGGTACATTATTCATTAATTCATTTCAAACATCATAATTTGAGTTGGTGTAGATTTTTTTATTTAAACCTCTCTCCTTTTATAGAAATTTTTAGGGGATGCCCTTTCATTGGCCTGTTCAGTCTGTTACACATAACCAACTTAAGTGGCGTAACGCACCTAGTGCTTTCCTCCTTTGTTATGCAGTTCATATATTAAAGGCATTAAATGTCATTCTTAAGGTTCAAAACTATTACTTTAATTGGTGCTAGAAATTACAGCCTTTCTAATGGCAATAGCATTTATCAGCCTCTATGCAGGCATTCCTTCCACATTTTAGTTTTTCATCACTGTTAATCTCGTTTCACTTGGTTTAATTTCAGGATTCACCTTCTGAAAATTCTTTGAATGATCGGTAGAAATAATTCTCATTCCCTTTGAATAGACACTTTTTTTTGGCACGTTTTCAAACAGTCTATGAGAAACCCTACAAATAGCAACCCAGCAGCAATTCTATTAATTGTACTGGTACCTTATCTCAGAATGCTGTGACAGGCGCTTATTTCAAAGGAGGCCAAAAAGCCATTAATGAGCTAGACCTACCTTTGTGAAACTGCTGCTCTTATATTCTTTTGGTTTTCTTTTCTCTTCCATGGCTCAACCTGTCAAAGTGGTTCTAAAACTTCTTTCCTTACTGTAATATTATGCATAAACAAAAGTAAATAGATCTGCAATAAGTGTTTCTAAGGGGTGGGGGAGGCGGAAGAGGGGGAAGGAGTACCTGGGCTGATGACCATAAATTTGTACAAATGATTATTTAAGCAAAAAGAGCATGGAATTAAATTGATTGTTCCTTCACTTCTTTATATTAAAAAAATTATTAGTCAAAGGAGGGACTTAATTAAATTCTTTTTCAGAAAGATAGCAGTGTAGTTGGTGCTACAATGGTGTTTTGGGGAGGAGGAAGGTTTGCTGGAGGGAAGGGTGACTGGAGGGTTGCCACTGTTAAATAAGGAACACTTGTATAGATAATTCTAGTTTTTGTAACGGGCAGAAAAGACCCTAAACCACATAATATGTGAAATGAAAAAAAGAAGTAGAAGTCACGAATTTTAACAGTTCACCTTCACAATCCAGTGTACGGAAAAGCCCCTGACTTCTTATTACTATGGTCTTCAGGATAAAGTTTTTGTTTCATGTGAATGGAGCTTTATAATGTTTGAATGCTGAAAGTAGAAACTGTACAGTTGTTCCATGACAACATTATTTACATTTTCCATGAGTTTCCTAATTTTTTCTCTCAGTCTTGTCTCATCTTACCATCCTGATTTCTGGCTATTTTTCTTCATGTTTTCATCTTCCTCCATCTCATTCTTCCTTATACTTTGTTTTCATAAGTCTGTTGATTAATGATTGTATGTTATGCCAAACACTCAACTACATCTTTGTGAGCTGTGTTTGAAATTAAGCAGGATTAAAAGCTCCTGAGATTGCTTCTCACAGTAACACTCAGATTATATTAAAGGAGAAGGGGGAAAAAAGGAAGTGAAAGGAGAGAAGGAAGAAAAAGAAGAGGAAAAGAGGGGAAAGGAAATGAGATCTGACAGAACTGATTTTGACAGATGGACTTAACCAAGATAAAGTGATCTGATCACACTGCAGACACTGGGGAAGTGCTTTGCATACATGAGGAATTTTATTTGGGTACCGGGAGCTCTGTGTCTGTATCTTTCCCAGTGACGCTTGGCATGTGTACAGTTTCACCATTTCTGTTGTCTTTTAATATTAATCCTTAGATAAAAGTCCAAAGTACAGCCTTAAATAAGTAGCAATTGAACACAGAGACTCTTCTATCAAGATGCAAAGATACTTTGTAAAAGGATGGCCCTTTACAGAGAAAAGTCACCTGGGAAGGGTTTAGGCGCATTTATTGAAGACAGTTTAAAGACTCTCATAGCAGGAAAACTCTGAAACGTCAGTGATAAGGCAGTTTTCTCTATTTTTAGCAGCTCAAGGCGTGATTTGGCTGTCTACATAGCAGGACAGAAACGAGAGCAAACCCTGTATCTTTGCAGCTTGGAAGGAATGAGGAATGCTGTGGAGAGGATGCAATAAGTTACAAGACATTAAATTGATGATTGGTTTAACATGTTAGGTTTGTGTTTGCTTTTTAGTTTATATCAAAACATCAGTCTTCTAAGGACTTAAAATGTCAGTTCATATATGTGATTTACCTCTTAAACAGTTAAGCCATCAGCCAGAATCT